>CALYDD020000199.1:0-45623 GCA_944472135.2 Trichobilharzia regenti | reverse complement strand
AATCTGCATTGTATATTTTTACACTGTGGTAGTATGGACGCGTGAATTAAGTTTATTTATAAACAGATATCATCCGGAATTCATTTCTGGATAGAACAGTAAGGTACATCTCTCTCAACAGATATAAAGGATGAATGTTGCCAATGGGATCCATTTGAGTTAAAGAAAGGTTATCATGCGTGGATCTGATTTCCTAAATAATAATAATAATGATAAATGTGATTCATCATCAAACAGACTACAGTGGCAGTCAAATGTTTAACTCATCCTCTTCGAATATGTGAACACTTTTGACAGAGTGTACCATGAAGTGAAGTGTTCACTTTACCAACACTGCTAAGTGCCACATACCCTGATGCATCTTATTCAACAGGCATTTAATTATGCCGCATGCGAAATACCTCTCAATAGGAAGTTCATTGAATCAGTTCAGGTTATTACAACTCTGTCTATTACAACCTATGGTAACCCAACGGTATTGTTCGGGTTAAAACCATTCGAAACATTGTTGGGAATAAGCATCTACATGGTTCATTCAGGAAGGCAGAGAACGAATAATAGTAGTAGTTTCACAATGCAACTGAATAACTGTGGATTTATTTGATCACTCGACATTCGATGAAAATATAGTAGAAAAACACAATCAAAGTTTCCAAGTCATGTACGAACTATAGACTATTTTCGGGATGTTATCAATGATGCATGCTGTTACGTTGTATCATGTATGCATTGAACAATTTTATATTGAAGAGGACATTGTAGAGAATGTGGGTGATGAAATAAGGTGTATCACTATGAAATACGGCGTTACTAATGGTTGAGTTGACGAACAATCTTAAAATGCTCCAGTAAATGGACTAGACTGCATTCACATAGGTGAGCGGTAACGGCTTCATTTCTTAGCCTTGTGAATTAAAAGTAAACATGAACATCTCCGGTATCATCTGTCGCATGAAATAGTTTTAAGCTGATGTTCATTCCACAAACAGTAAGAAGATGGTTTTGTCTTCAGATTCAAAATAATTTTGTCACATGTACTCTGTTTAATATTTTATGATGAAATAACCTACCGTTATAAAGTTTCACGAGCTTCTTATCTTCTGCATCGATTGCTGTAAAATTTTAGATAATTTTGGAAAACTATTTGCTTGTACTCGGAAGCATGGTAAGAAGGGAGATGGTAAGAAAACGTGGAATGCATATTGGGGTTTTGTCAGATATGAAAAGTACAGCAAGGCAACTTATTTGAGGAGTTGCATAATCCATCCGTCAGACTATTATTTCTTCATTGAAAAAACTATTGAAAAGTGAATCAACGGCAGTAATCCTATTAACGACCAAATATGGTTACATTTTATGTTGGAATTCAACAAATCATGCTATGCGTATTGGAAAGATGTGTACTAGAGTACTTTTCGAAATATGCATATGTGCTACTAACACCTCGAGATCACTCCCCAAAATATTAGTTTTGATGTTTATTCGTGGATTAGTTGAATTCCTTGGTCATCTTCACTGACACTGAAATTCATTTCAATTCACAATCAAACATGTTTAACTTTAGCGAAAATTCACGCCCATATTCATCACACATTTTAATTCAGGAACATCACTGAATCAAGAGTTTGGTTGATAGAACTTACTTTCGAGATATTCCTTCGCCCATTTACTTTGATATAAGATTTCAAGTCTCAGGAATTCTGTTTGAAGTAGAAAACACACAAAATTAGTGCATGACGTAATGTTGGTTGAAACAGGTTATTTGCTGAGAGAATTTTGACTATCGTATATTTCTTATTTCTCATTTGGAATTTTCAGGGAATATGCCATGGATGGAAAAGCTAGCTATTGTTAACGTTACTGAAAAAGTAGGCATTAGATTACATGAGATTTGATATAATGAACCAGGAGTTCTGTAAACAAATTCAAATCCATCTTACGATTCATAAGCTCAAATGTCGTCCTACTCATGCCTCTAATAATTTGTTTATTCATTTTCCTGTCATTAGTTTGAACGTTTGTGCTCAACACAAGATGTGGGATTGTGGTTATTTTTTACCTGTGAGTTTAATTTGACTGCATTTTCGTAATCACGCTCCATTATGCATCACCTCCTAATATTTCTGGTATACAATGAGTTCCTTTTGCAGATAGTGGACGAAAAGAATTCTACAGACAACTTCAAGTAGTAATGTACACGATCCCAAATAAAAATACCGAAATGCGAAAATGGAACCATCAAGAAGAGAAGGAGACTTTTCGTATGTCTAGAGATTGTGGGTGAAAACATGCGGACGGTAGACCCTTCATGTAATTCTATATTTTCAGGCAGTTGTTGACTTCAGGTAGCAATGTAAAACACACACAAAAAATGACCGACATTTCAAAAGTTGGACACACCAAATATCAGATAATTTTCACCTCCATGTCAGGAATGGGTTGCCTTAGCATTCTGGACATATAATCGAGAAGAGAATCAGATGCAACATATTTGCGAATGGAGCAGAATATGTTTCAGGAAAGGAAGACCTCAGAATACTTCATCACTTTACCGCGTCAATATCCCAGAAGGAAACAACAGAGATGAAACCATGGTGAAGGGATGTTAGCTAGAAAAGGGGAGAAACGATTTGAACTCTCAAACAGACCACCAACTGAAAATCGTCTAAAAATAACATCAACAGCAGGCACAGTGCTCTCTGTGAATAGCGATCCCACAACAAAAGAAGACGTTTAGAATACCATGGTGTTACTGGAAGCCGGAAAGGCGACAGAATCACATGAAATTCCTATGGAAGCACTTCATCAGATCTAGTTACGTCACTGGCGCATAAGGTTTTTTTGATAAAGGAAGGTTACATGCTGATCAGAAGGATAGGCGACCTAGTCAAAATAGGAAAGAAGAACGACTAAAGTCTGCCAAATCCAAGCAGAACAATAGCTCATGTTATACTGGAGAGACTGAATGATGTTATGAATACATGACTTCTCCAGTTAAAAGCTGCATTCACGAAAAGCGACTCATGTACGGTTCAAATTGCAAAGCCTCGCTTTATAATAGAAGATAGCACAGGATTTTAACCAAATATCTACCTCGAACTCATCGACTTTGAAAAGACCTTAGACAGCATTTAAAACTATGGAGTATGGATCTTCGAACAACTGCGTGAATATGGCAAGTGCAAAGAGATGCTCAACGGAAAGCTCAGTGGGGGTGATCACCGATGAAACTACTGGTTATGGTCGACTGCATCGTGTAAAAGACCATGAGCAGCAGCAGGAAGGCCATACGTTGGTGCAACAAGCAGAGTCAAAAAGGTCTGAACTTAGCCGACGGTTTATGTCTAATATCATACAAACTCGAAGATCTGTTTTTGAAGGAAAACCTGTTCAGAGAAGAAGCACCCAGCGAACCCACGTCTTCACGTGAGCAGAGGGAAAACAGAGGTGATGATCTCAACTCACCGACCGACTAGCAGCAACGGCGGAAATGTGAAAGGAGTTATTTTCAATACTTATCCAGACAGCATTGTTTCAACTACACGTGACGGCAAAGGTGAGAACGTTGCAACCAGTTGAGGTCAGAAAGGCAAGACAGGATTTCACAGCCTTCAAATCAGTACTTGAGATTATTCCGTCCAGTATAGGGAATGAGATCTGCGTCTGCAACGCTGACGTCAAACGAATGCTTCTACACGATTCAGAGGCTGATCGTATTGACAAAACATTTACAACAGCAGTTGCAGACGTTTGTCAACATCAGGCTTCGATGCACCAGTAGTGAAGACAAGGAGGCCAAAACATTAGCAACAAGGACTTCTGGCGACAAACCTATCATGAACCTACTGCCAAACAAATATGACAATCGAAATGAAGGTAGATGGTACATGCGTTGAGAAGGCCGCAGATTGATACCAAAAGCCAATTCATTGAGTGGAACGAGAAGGAGGTATGATGAGGTAAGGGTTGTTATGATAGCGACATGATAGATATTGTATAAGCCTGAAATAGAGGTTGACAGACAGTTGTGGTGCCAGCCACAAAGGACTTTAGAGATAAGGATTCTATGTAAATGTGCAGCTGATGTCCTATTTTCCATTCCGTACTCAGGGGAGTAACGATAATGACAATCTCAAAAACAGGTTGAGAGTATCTAAGACAGCAGCAGACAGTACCAACCTCAGACTCTTTTTCCACTCTCAGTCGCTCCCATCAGTATTCAATTCCACTAAACCAAGAAGTGCGTTCATGGGTTTTAGAGATGTAATTCAAATCACCAAGCAGAAATGAGATTTCAATCAGCAGTAAGGGTAAAGAGGTTAGTGGGTCTATGCAAAAGGTTTCATGCCACACACTGGACAGACGTTATTTAAAGCATCGGAATCAGTCAGTATTGTTCTAATACCATGCACATACCAGGAGGTATATTCCACTTTCATCACATGATGAAAAACAAACGAGTTACTCGATCATCCTCAAAGAGAATACAAGTGTTCACCTTTGATTCATAAGAATGAGTAATATCTGCACAATGCGTGAAATATAACATAACCTATTGATTGAAAACAGAACTGACTATATATTCCCAACTCACATTTATATGCAGCTACGCAGAAATCTTGAAAAAAATGCTCACCAGCTTTTATTGTTTCTTCTGCATTCTGGGGATCTACGTATGTCTGAAGCTCAATCATGAAAACTAAAACAAACAAATGGGTGGAAATAAGTGCAAAGTGTGTGAACTATTTATCCGTTGACTAAATGTCCTGAAAGATTAAATCTTGACTTCTAAACAACATGAAATCAGACTTTCTGTCTTTGTGTATGTAACCATTCATGAAACGTGACTACCATCCGTGCATTGTCAACACACCCATAGATAAATGTAAATATCTATCGCACAATCAACTGGTAACCAGTGTAAGGTGGTCAAGCCTTTCAGTCTCATCAACATTACTGTCCAATCGCTATCCTACTCATCTTCGTCTGTGGTATTCACAAGGAAGCAATGTATTCTTCTGGAGATTATCAAGTTTCCTGAAATGGACAGAGCACTAACACTCATATCAAAGCACCAATTTCCTACTCTACATTACAATAAGGATTTGTAAGTTATTACAATTTAGTGGCATTACATACATCTGCTGGCATGAGAAATATTTCTCCCCGAAATTCAGTGGAGAAGTGCAGCTGACAAGAAATGTTTAAAAAGCTACTCAGTATTGTAAGTGATTGAATTTGTTCATTAGCCGTCTATGAATCAAGGGAAGCGATATGCGTAGTAGGAGTAAGTGAACACTGATCGTTACAGAACGGTGTAGACTGAAAAGACAACCATAAAATAATTTTCGTTGAAATAAACACCTACATTTATCATTCAAAACTTCATGGTAAGAATCTGCGTATGCATCTAAAGTTGAATTCAGATCATCTGAAATAAAGAAAAATATTTACCTCGGGCTATTTTAATTAACTCTTTGTAATTTACCATGCAAACCATACAAAAGTAAATTTCTTTCGTATGATGATTTAGAATGCAGAATAACTGGTTCTTGCTGAAGAAGTGTTCTAGGGAATCAGATGGCTCGCGGATTCAACTATTTCTGAAGTCTACAAACTAAGAATAAAAACCTCCCTAATCGGAAGGTACACTCACAACTGCTAGGAAGTAAAACTAAACCTCAGAAAAAAATCATGGCGATGGTGATTCTTCAACAATACAATGATGCTGTTCAGAGTTTCGATGAAATTCGCTCCATGAGTGAATGATTTTCAGCATGCAGCAGTGGTGTCAATATATGCGGTAGTTCGACGGAAATCGAAGCTTCATATTTACAACAGACAATCAGTTGAATACACCTGAATGTCTTTACAACAACTGTTCACATAAATGTAGGAAATATATCAACTGTTGCCACAGGTCACTGTGAACGAAAACGAAATGGCAGATAGAATATATATTATACTGGAAAATGGACAGCAGATTGTAAATCTAATAAGCAGAAATTAAGCCAACAGTCCACTGTACCATCTCCAATACACATTAGTAGTCTGTCAGTGAAAAGCCTATTGCAAACTTTGGCGAACTCTTACATTTAGAAATAAACTCGTTTTCATAATCTGGAAATAAAATTGAAGACGATGGCTCAAATGAGATTCAAGTGTTTACTATTAAGGAAAGTCACACCAATCAGAAACTTCTAAAAGTTACACTGACTGAGTAAACAATTTAGTATGAAAAGGAAAATGCACAGGAATCAGCACAGATGGTGATGATCAAACGTGGCGGCTCTCATGAATCAATAAAGAGCCTGGAATTCCACCATACACAATGCATCCTGCATTCTCTAATTCTTATTGTCTTAACCAATCACTTATGCACCGGATCCGCAACATGCTCACACGCATATTTTCAGTTGACTTTGTAACTACCAGTGCGCCTTTCGTGGTAACGAAGGAAAATATAATTAAATAAGATATTGTATGCTTCAAATGTTACTTCACTGCGTGAAGTGATAATATTAGGACATAAACGCACCTTAAACAGAACAAACCCACACTCAATCTCGTCATATCATGCGTCTCCATGCTTACTGTAATTACATGAACCATCGAACAACACCCAAATCTTCTCAAATAAGTGAATACTAAACTTTAAATTGCAAATTATATCGCCCATTCCTAGTCAGAAATAGGCGTCCATACTGTGAAACGACAAAAACTATCTAATGATGACAACCCACAACATACAATTCTCAATAAAATTGATCCAGATTAAGGGGAATATTTAAATAACGTATGGCACTGGGCAAGTGAGTGCGTCTCACTAAATGAAATTATTTGAGAGTGCGTACCACCAGTGGAATTTATTGCGAGACTGGATGGTAATTCTGAAGCAACTTCATTCACAATGAACCTGAACTCTATCACTGAATCGTTCACGCACAGAAAACATCAAGACCTCTACTGCATACAGATGAAATGAAAACCATTGACGAAATCATCGACGTCAGTTATTGTCACTGAATAACTCAGAGTATCTCTAGATGAGGGAGTGAGTGAGAAATGGGCCTGGTGCAATGAACATCTCATTAAGACTGTGAAGAATCATGTTAATATACAAAACACCACAGTATTACCTTCTGCATGGTCGTCGTAGGGGAAATCTGAAATTAAAACACAGAGATAATTACATAACCTTAGTTTCGCGAGGAAGTTCTTTCAGCAAATACAAATGGAATCATACGACATTTCATAATGTATTCAAATGCACCGCTCTACACTCTTCCACACTACGCTACAATACAATAAAACCCACTGTCACATTCTCTACTCTGGATCACTGAGACGCATTAATTCGTGTCAATTGCTATCCGTTCAGCTATTTGCCTACCTATTCAGCTGTGTTTATTTTATCCATCTATCTATGAATGTATGCATCGTTTTACATATACATCTATTCTTAGTCTCAGTGTAGTCCTTGGTAAATGTGGAAGAATATAATCATACATCGCATAAGTATTCCGGTAAGCAGGAGTTCTACCAAAATATGGTGAACGATTAAATCCCGCTCTATTACCGCTTGTTGCTCGTTTTAATACACATTGTTAAATTAACCTTTTCAGAATATGACAATTGAAAAGAATGGTGAGTCAGTATAACCAGTAACATACTGTACATAATATAGCAAAGACTGTAGTGAACACAGGGTGCTTTTCTTCTGATTACACCTGTGTTAATTTTCCTAACCGAGAAGTTTTTCAACGGTCAAGGATTACAATTTTAACCTAACTCGTAGCTTGGAGTTTAGTTTGAAGTGCATGAAATAAATTCAATTAAAGGAAATCCTATAGGTATTTGATTGTGACACAACTTTCCGTTGGTTAGTTTAAGATTGATATTCCCTGTTGTTACACTGATGATACGATATTCACATTTGTCGTGTAAATAGAGATGCTTTCGGAAGTTATATTGAACACGAATTGCTTATCAAACCGAAATGACTTTACTTCGCTGTGGATAATTTAATCAAGAGAGAAAAGTCGAACTCTTCCACAAACATATTTCAAGATATCCAAAGAATTTATTTACATTAGATGATATTATTATTAGCTAAACTGAAATATTCAGATTTCATGTCTTATACTATTGATTTCCGATTAATTTGAGGGTAGAACTGACATTAGTTTAGAGAATTATAGAAAAGCAACAATTTCTCCTTCGTATAAGACTCCTCTACACTGCCAACTATGATTTCACTAGAGATCTACCCTATCAGTTTATGAAGCTGGTGTGTCAGTAATTCAGTACTGATATGGAATCTACAGGCTCAGGCATTCTAACTTCAGTCAAGCCACTAGTATAGTCCTACTATAAACTAACGGCTTCATGGACATTCTGGAGAGAAACAAACGTCGATTCAGCTGATCAATGATTCTCTGTGTAGTTTCCTATCATAACTAAATCTACACTAAAATTTATCTTTCAATATTTCTAGTGATGAGTAATTAACTATTGTAAATAAACTTGAAGAGATTTTGATCAAAAAATAAAACTGCGAAAATCAAAAGGATAATTTCGACAACACAATAAGAAGACGTAGTTTATCTGAAACGTGTAATGTATTGGCGAAACACATTTCGGACATTCTGATCACACACGTACTTGTCATACACAGTTTTATAGAAGGCCAGAAGGCGTGAATAATTACAATACAGGTCAGATTGTGTACTGATCAAGGTCACAAATAATGGGTAGGGGGACGCAAAAGGTGTGGGTAAGAATGATAAAAAGCGAAAAAACGAGGCAAAGAAGGGGTTGAAAATATTATGAAGTAAATTGGACCTTGTTTCCAACTTGGATTACCAAGGCAGTTTTAAGGTGATAAAAAATAGCTTTCGGACACATGAGACAGGTTTAAGTCTTTTTATGTCTAAGGCTTCAATGAATTAAGGTATGTGGCCCAACCTTGTTTTTTATTTTATTTTTTTTATTTTTTATTACAGCTTGATCCCACATCGTGTTTTTGGTACAGGTATGGAATTTTTAGCATGTGATATCGGTAGGCCACATTTTGAAGGCCGATCATAATTATCAGGTGTGCGTCGGCAAAGGATCGAACTCCGGATCATGTGCATGATCGGCGAGACTGCTAACCTCTATGCATCTCCCTACCCATTATTTTTGACCTTGACCAGTACACAATCTGACCTGTATTGTAATTATTCATGCCTTCTGGCCTTCTATGAATGTATGAATGACAAGTACGTGTGTGATCAGAATTAATGCCCGGATACTTGTTTTGTGATCAGAATGTCTGAAATGTGTTTCGCCAATACATCACACGTTTCAGATAAACTAAGTCTTCTTAATGTGTTGTCAAAATTCATAAAGCGAACTAATTGCTTCAAAAGGATAATATTTTGACGTTATAAAAAAGGATTAGTAATCAACTTACAATCATTAATTGCATTGTTATTATTAGATGCATTGTTGCTCGGTAACAAGAGTAAAAGGCAGAGTAATGCCTGTATTAACATATTTTTCATGATTTAAATTCTATCAACAGTGTATGCTTTCAGTGTCATCTACTGCAAAATAATTTTACGCCTAAATCTCTCACACATAGCCTTTTTATAGTTATACATGAACACACACTATGTATGTATATGGTTTACGTGTGTGTACGTCATTTTTGTGTTCACCTATCTAAAGATGCAGGTAAATTTCGCAAGTAACACAGCATACTACGTAGCATATTGAATCAGTCAGTAGAACATTGGTTACAGAAAAAGAAACAGTATATTGATTTACGGTCACTCTTGTTGTCTATGGTTACTATCCATATAAGGCAAACCAACCAATCTTTTCTCACAAAATAGACTCAAACCTAATTCAAAAAAAGTAGATTTTCCAATAATTAGTTTGAATAGAGTTATATAATTTGCTTTAATTTTCACTGTGGATGGATAACAGTTTGATGACCATTGAAAAATACCAGGGAGTCCCGGACATATATTTCCCCTCCTTAGTTTCGGACTCATCGGTAGTACTCACCCATTGAATTTCGAACACAGGATCTTCCAGTTACAAGGTAATCTTGTAGAATATTCAACTACAAGGGGTGGACTCAATGATTACTCCATGAATTCTAAATTATAACAGTTCTTGATTTTAGAGCGGTCCCCGGTGGATACATACAACTGATGTTGGCTATCAATGCTTCTGTGACTGAAATCAATCTGTAGTTAAACATAAAAAAATCAAATTCTTACAAACTAAATCTTCAAAATTTTTCTGAGTCTCACTGTAACTACCTGAGGAACTAATATGCCTGGTGTGATTTCTAGTGATAACTAGTGACCGGTGAGTCTACTTACTCGAGAGTGAGGACAAACTATCACTGAGCATGACACTGTCTGCCTCTGGACCCGCTGAAATCAACAATTGGTAGGGGGGCAGAATTCATGACTTTCTGGTTTATTAGGGTCTAAATAGCTGGATAGTCTCACTGCTTCTCTTGAAATTGGAAGGCCCTGCACTCAAACCCCAAGGGTCGCGTTCTTTTGAGGACCCCAAACCTTGGCTGACAAAGCAGCTGTTCAGTAATACCTGGTGTTTCTCAGTGCTTCTCTGACTCGTATCAATCCACCATCAAACATGAAACTAGTGAAGTTTTGTTTTATTTTATAAACAGGGCAAACATTCCACCATAAATTCGCGATACATTATGGATGAAAAGTCAAAATCACAGATCAACTGAAAAATTTCAGTCCAAAAAGGATCTGATTTCTTAATTATTTGACTGTTTATACACGTTCATTTGACTTTATTACACAGGCCGTTTTATTTAGGCTAAGACTCCTGTATTCTCCAAAGGCGAATTATGATGATTAACTCACAGTGGACAAAGTGAATTAACCAGTAGATATCATTACGCAATCAGAAACAAGAACAAAGTTTTTGACAGAATATAATGGTAACATCATTCGTTTCATTGGCTTCTCATCAGCTGCTTACAGTCCAAAGTAATTATTAAGTATATCTACGGAAACAAGTTTAACATACTTGCACAGAATTCATTTATAAACAAAAATCAATCATGACCGATAATGTTTTTCATTTTGAGAAAATCACTTAGTGTTATACAGTTATACAGTTTTTTGAGGTTTCAACTACACATTATTGCACATTATCAATATCATGTCACAATCATGTCATACATTGATAGGAATATGAGCTATAAGTTGTGCTCGAAACGTCAAATAGGACTGTATAACAATGTGTATAACAATATATATATATATATATATATATATATATAACATAAATATATATCCTTCTACCTATCTTAATTGTAAACTCTCAGACTCCCTTACCAATAATCGCCTTGCACATGACTTGTAAAAATAATCAACCTGTAGCTCTGCCTGATTAGTCCAGGCTAGTTTATTGAATTATTACTCTTACATTTCTCGATGTAATTCTTATAGTATATATATATATATATCTGTACGTAGAGCATTCATCGGAAGCGTTTAACTGAAATTCAACGTATTTAATAAATCCCGCTTCGCTGAAGTGAGTTGCCTGTTTTGATTTCATCTGTTTCCAAGTGGACAGCACAATAAACACAAAATTATCTTGAGGCAATGAAGCCAACTCATCAACCTGATACTCCGATATAAGTAACATACTTTCTATCAGTATCAAGACCATTTTTTAGATTATTTCTGAATTAGAAGTACAAACGATAACTGAGGTACAAGTAGAAAACCGCTTCAATGAATTCGAAAAGCTGAAAAAGAGTTACTTATCATAGGAAGAAAGCGAATTGTTACCTGGCGGTATATAGATTCACAGGCAACATTCGTTACCTGTTAAGGGAAGCAAGAGTTTCCACATATTCGGCACTGTTGTGTACCTAATCCTGGTCTCTACTCGCTGATTAGATTTCATGAGTATTCCGCTGTGTGTGAAATTATAAATGCGAAAAATCACTTAAAATGAGACGAATTTCTTTAAGCGATACTGTACACATTATCAATATTGCGGTAACAAGGACATTTATTTTGTTCCATTTCGTTTAATATCAGTTAGTCAACAATCTGATGAACCATTTGCAATCTGGCTTATTTTCTGTTTGTCCATCGATTCCTTATAAAAGACCTAGATTTCATGCATTAACTGCTCGTGAAATTCTCCTAATTTTATTTAGTTAGTTTTACTGCTGCCCCATCTTGAAATCAGGTGTTTAATCGGATAATGCATGAAATCATGAGATTTTAAGGCATACGGTTAGAAGCAGAAAGAAGCGCTCGAGATTCTGAATAGTAACAAGAAGATGATAGTGACGACGAATAATCAAAATTGAATTGACTGCCTGCAAAACAACCACCATCTAACTCTGGACGCTTCAGTATACACCTAGAGCAGTGCAGAAGTAATGAGTGAATATATCCACCTCACTCCTCATCCTTTGATTCACAGTTTTTATATGCATGCGACGTATTCAATAGCTAGTACTAAAGACTTCAAGTTCAATTGCAGTTTTCTTTATTTATGGGTATAATGAATTTGCCACATGAGTTTTCAAAATATTTGAAACTGCCAGGGAAGGAATAATTTATTTTGTAAAAAGTACGGTGACTTCGGGAAACGTCTTGAGATTACAGAAATATTTGACATTACAATGGTAAAAATAATCGGTGTAAAAATAAATTTATTCTCCGAAATTATTCTCAAAAGCCTAAGTGTTCGGTCGCTAGCAGGATCTCAGAAAAATCAAAAACTGCCAAAAAAACGTGACACAGTGAAATTAAAATTTGTATTTGACTAATAATAACGCCAAGAAAGCTACGTAGGTTTGAAGAAAAATGAATGACACTGCAACTGAGTGAAACCTCATAAATACATATTATCGAATTTCACACCAGGTTGTGTAACATTTTATATATTATCTTACTAACCCTTTAATTATACAACCATTTCCTACAACTAAACACCTCATCCATTGTTCCATATATGTTTTGCCACCTGACACTTAACCACGATTATAATCACAAGGATTTTATTTGCATTTAACACTACTATTATTATTTCATGTATTCACACCTTTGATTCAATTCCTTCACCTGATATAATTTCTTGAAGAAAGCTATACATACACGATTGTATAGCTTGATAATGAATTCGTGGGAAAATGTCTACTTTCTGAATGCAGTAGGCGGCTCGAATGTCTTATCAATTTTTAACACTCGTATGCAAAGTAGATCGCAGATGGTTATAATGTGAATTAGTGGATGTACTCTTTTATTCTGGTCTACTAGAAGACTAATTAGACTGATTAGAATGTACTGAAGGCTGAATGAGTAAACTACACACTCAACTGAGTACAAAATCAGCTAAGAAGAGAAAAAATACTAGAAAATTTCAAAATAACAAACAAACAAACAAAGAAAAGTTAACCAGACAAAAGTAACAAAGGTTCACCTCCGTATCACATTGCTTACATCACCTGATTTAAACAAAATAAACGTGACTTAACTGAAGATAACAAAATGAGAATACTTTTTTATATTCAAAACAAAAGATACCGCAGAATATAGGTCAAGCAGATAAAAACGAAGAAAAGAAGAGAACGAATGAGTAAAAATAATAGAAGTGGGCTGTTAATAAACAATGAAAAGCATTAGAAAAGAAATTTCAATGCTTTTATGAAGTTACTTGTAGAATGATACTTGATTTTATTTTGATACCTGTGAAAGGTAGAATGCGTTTTTCTCCGCAGAAATTACTATCAAGTTCCAAGCTGAGTACGCATTGCTCACAATGGAATAATTGAAGGTGGCAGGTAGGCAAATCGGATTGTGTGAGTGCGTTCTTGTTTCAATACTTCCTGTTCAAATGAAGGGAAATCCTGAAGTCAACCAACCTCAAAAATTAGCAGTGTCGTGTTCAGTGATATGCGATTGTGGGTGTGGGTGGGAAGTTACTTAAGGAGGGTAAATCAATCTATGGATATGTGAAACTGCATCAATTGAGATGGCCAGAATAAGTGTTAGATTTATCAAGATAACCTATGTATCATGAAGCATTGGACTGAAAGAGACCTGAGGTGTAGTTTAACATTAATATAGCATCAGTCTTTGACTGTTCCGTTCTATCTACGCAGTCAGGTGTAGACTGCCTGGATACAGTCCTGATCATTTCACCTAGAATTGAGCATGGGCTTCCCAAAGAGGACTCCTGAATCCAGCTAGGTTGATGAGCTATTCTATGTTCAAGAGATGACTTCAACGTTGTGTAAGCGGCTGCCAAGCAATTCACACTGTTATTCATTCATGATCGATCAACGGTTGAGAAATGGCATGTTTTGCCATGTAATCTCATCTCAATAAACTGTTCACTGTCGGTCAACTGGAACATCTAGCGGTGTTCAAACACTGAAGGTCGTTTTGTTACAGTGATTCTTAGGTTTTATTAAGGCGTAGGATTATCTTTTATCTCCAATTTATCTTAATTTTCCCGAGAATTGAACCCAGTTCAAGTACTGACCTAAATGACTGACGAAGTTTCACTTAGTTTATTGTTTACGAATTAGTATTTTCACAAGTGGTGAAATCGTATTATACCTATGCATATGCACCCAATGAAGGGTTCACTGAGATTGTGGTGGGGAAGTATAGCTGAAATGAATGCAGTCCATGTGATTATGTTTTTATGCTATCAATTCAAATTCCGTATAGACAAAGTAGTCACATTAAAATTCAAGGTGAACTGAGGATTTCAAATTCAGCACGAATTATTCGTGCTTCTCACGATCGTCATTGTCTTAATGATTGCTGATTTCAAACGTGTTATCATCCTCCACTTCACAACTTTATCACTATCCATAAGATCGTTGGTCTGGTATTTGGGCTTAACATCGTGTGTTTTGTTTTGATGCATTTTATCCGTGACGATGTGTCGGTTGAATTATCACTAAACCTTATACGGGTTTTCTGAGTACGAAAGCACTGCATCAACATTCTGACTAACAATCAAAATAAACTGAAACTTTAAAGACATTGAATAAGATTAAATGAAATCTGGAGAATTTTATGTCCAGTTAATGCATGTATTCTCAGTGTTCTCTAAAGTGTTAGTGAGGAAACGGAGAAAAAGCCGGACTGCAAATGGTACATCGAATCATCGATTAATAGATTTTTAACGAAAGTGAAAAAAATAGACCTACTTGCTGCAGCAATGTTGAAAATGTGGACAGAATCACTTAACTAAACTCGCCTCATTTTAAGTAATTTTTCGCATTGTTAATCTCAAACACAGGACAATACGCAGAAGATGTAATGAGTGAGTAAAACCCAGAAGTTGGTTGACAACAGCCCCGCATAATTCAAACCTTTTGCTTCCCTTAACAGGTAACGAGTGATGTCTTTCCAACTTCGGAATTATATCCAGGTGAAAATATCGTTTCTTGCTTTGATAACAATAAAAAGAATGCAAGCATGCATCATCATACCGTCATGCACAAGTAACGTCTTTTCAGCTTTTCGAATTCATTGAAGCTGTTTCCCACTTGTATTTTAGAGTAGTGCTTGTCACCCTCAGTTATCGGTTGTACTTCAAATTCAGGAATAATTTAAAATTTGCCTTGGTACTGATAGAAAGCATGTAAATTATATCAGAGTATCAGGTTAGTGAGTTGGCTTCATTGCCTCAAGATAATTTTGTGTTTGCTGTGCTATTCACTCAGAAACAGATGAAATCAAAACAAGCAACATCGAATTTCAGTTGAACGCTTCCTCTGAATATATATATATGTAAAGTATCGACAACTGAATAATATTGTAAATAATGGTGATAATGACAATGGGATAACGAAATAGGCTGATGCTATTGATAAACGATAATTGTTAATGATGCAACAATACTACTGTTTATGAGTGAAAGAATAAACTAATTACAATTTTAATTACAACAATAGCGGTTAATAAGAAAATTATGGCTAGATCCAACTGACCACCAAATCTACGACATTGCCACGCATCGCCTCGATTTCGGTAGCCTGCAGAAGTCAATTTGCAGAAAGCACACATGGAAATGACGAAACCTACATTGATATAATTTCCGTCCGAATGGCTTTAATTTAGGTCTAG
The DNA here is from genome assembly GCA_944472135.2 of Trichobilharzia regenti. Classification (NCBI taxonomy): domain Eukaryota; kingdom Metazoa; phylum Platyhelminthes; class Trematoda; order Strigeidida; family Schistosomatidae; genus Trichobilharzia; species Trichobilharzia regenti. The sequence continues at coordinate 29,466 of CALYDD020000199.1, read as the reverse complement.
TCAAGCCTCTATACTATATAGATAAGGGATTGTGCTCTATAGTATAGAATCTTTGCGGGAAGAGTTCAGGTTTCTCGAAAAGGCGTTTAAAATCGATGTTTACTCTTAAATGTTCATTATTAGGCACGAATGATTTTAAGTATCAAATATCGAGCAACTTACAGTGGAGAAAATAGTCCATTTAGATTAAACCTGATTTTCAATTATTACACTAACTGTTAACGGAAGATTGAGGACTTCACATGGCAGTGGCTATGCCAATAACTCTCTGGTTCTCGTCTGTCGGACAACTTACTCTTTGGCGCAATCAGATATCGATAGGTATCTTTCTCATGTTAACTCCAACCGTATGTACAAATTTACGTATATCTGTTGGAGCAGTTAAGTTGGATGAAAATAAAATAAATCAAGCCTCCAATGTTTTGAACATATACCAAAAATTTTATGTCTAAGGGGATCAAGGGTGCCAACGCCAGACACCTAATTGACACGCGTCATAAGGCAGACGTCTCAAGAGCCTCCACAATAATCAATAAGACAAAAAGTTCAATTCACCTAAAGTTTGCTGAAGCAATATTCATCAAGTGCCTGCAACTCGATTTGTGCTCTAAGGAAGAAGCGGTTATCAGTCTTTTCTTGACCTGACAGCTGAATATTTCCACTTTAGCAGACCAATTAAGATCTGATTGCCCATAAATTTTAGGAGTAAACGGAGTTGAATCAGGCATACACTGAGTACGTCGAATGACATCGCGCTCATTGCAGGCCATCACTTGAGAGTAGTCCCAATAGGAAGTGACGGGTGGGAAGTGTATATTGGGTTGACATGGATAAGATGGTGTAATGATGAAGAGATGAGTGCTTATGGGAAGCGTTGACCCAGCTGAAGGTGATGGCAGAAGATAAGACAATATGAAGATGTATTATTGAAGCCCTATGGAGCCAAAGGGAATAATAATATATTTGAAATGACGAAGGTAAATAAAAGTGGTTATGGATAACAGAGTACAATGAAGATATCTGCTTCAGGCCCTAATTATACAAATTCTATGTTAACCAGGATAGTCAGCAGTATCGAATATGTTCTTGGTGTATACGACGACTGAATGACAGACTACCTTAATGACAACGCCAATTTTTCTTTGAAACTAGCTACACAGATTACGTCAGCATTTCATTTTACTACTCCGAACGATAGAGTAGACCAAAGCTCGGACGAATCATGGTAATATTCTGAGATATGAAGTCGCAAAGAGATTAAATGACAAAGGATCGATTAAAAAGCGCGAAAAACGAAATATAATGTATCAATATGATTTGATTTGTGAGGCTTTTCTGGCCATATGTGATATTTATGAATGCAATAACATCTGCTGAAGACATATTACAGGGTTATTACTGCTGAAATCACTGTGTGTAGGTGTACATATTACATGACTTAGAATGGACATGGCAGGACAAAGCACACTTAATGCATTAGTTCAGTAGGAAGACTGAAGAAACAGGTAGGCTCTTTTATCTTATTCTCCATATTCCGTCCTCAGATAAAAACGGCTGAATTTGCTGTCTAGTAACACGTCACTAAAAATGTCTTTCATCAAATTTCCGCTCAATTCTGGTGTTAGGACAGATATTCAAGGGAAATGTTAGCTGAAGGTCACACTTCGTACTGCAAATCCATTGCCCTTTTCAATGACTGAATTTTCAGAAGGCTTGCCTTGCAATTAGTTGATAATATACGGGTGTTTTCAGATCCACAGAATACCTGACACATTGTTAACTGTTGCACATGATCAAGCATATATCACTAATATCAGTAAAAGGTTTGAGCACCGTGGTATACGCCAACTAAACTGTAATAGTATTTTACTAATTTACATGCAATGATACGTTTTTGTTTTAGATAATATTTCGACCGAAATTACTATCTTGATAACATCAAGTTTTTGAATTTTGTTTTTTCCACCCTCAGAATCACTGAGTGTTGCTCGATAACTGTAAGAAAAATGAATACGGTGAATTTTTTCCAACTTTTGAAAAGCAAACACCTAGTAGAAAGATTCACAGTATATTCCAGCCTATAAAGTTAAGCTGCCAAATGTAGAGATGTACAGAAAAGGGATGTAAATTGACGCCTCAGGACGATGACACGATCTCGGCGGTATCACATATGAAGACAGCACAGAAATAATTGATCAGAGGGACTCGACTTCCCAGATGTGCTGAAAAAGACCTCACTCACTAAGAAATCGAGGCTAAAAAGTCATTTCTTCAGCCAGACATGGAAGTAGAACAGATAAACTCAAAAAAACAGGTACTTAGTTTTCTAGAGGTTATTAATTTACTGTCAATGGCATGCGAAGCTGAAATTATTCAAGACAAACTATATACTAGGCTAGATACCATAAATCCTGATAAAGAAAATGACCACAGATGGATTATATCTAATACCATTGATTGAATTGACACAACTTACACAAACCCGTGTGCTTCGGTGGCACAGCGGTTATGACGCTCGTCGACCATGCATATGGCCCGGGGTTCGATCTCCGTCCGACTCACTCCATTACCTCGCTAAGCCAGAAATAATGCTGGTGAAGGGGAAAGGTTGAGCATGAGGCTAGCAACCCTCATCCTGTAAAGTTAAAGTTGAGGCCCTATGTTCCACTGGAAACGTGTAGGAAAAAGAACACGAACCACTAGTGTTTGTCGGCCAGTTAGATAGAAGTGCCGGGAACAATGAAAATCCATCTAAATAGTTTCAGGCCCTATTCATTAGTGGCGCACTTGGTTCATCATAGCTGCAAGAACCAAATCAGACCGAATCCCTTGAACTCAGTCGGAATCAGACTAGTGAATGAACTCTACTATTTCATTTAACTGCCGTCAAGCTACTCATATATGCAAATCAGTAGTATAAATATAAGGCATAAACTGAAACATACTGTGAAAGATAAACTATTTTAATTTGAAATGTTAGTATTTTTGCCTTTTTTTGTTATTACCACTTGTGAGTTAGAATTTCTGAAGATATCTTCCTCACGCTTCGGAGCACTCGTCTCTTCAGAAAGTCTCTGAAGGAAATATCACACGAATATGATAGATAAAATTTTTCGAATAACCATATATTCTTCACTTTTTTCACTTTCAGTCATAAGGATAGAATCAGGTTTGACAGAAGCATTCACTAAAATATCTGCGAGACATCAACTGCAAAAAATAAAACATAAGAAGCATTTTCGACTTACAACGTGTATGAAATACATATGAGATAACAAATAATAATACGCCAATCACACTAGAGCAAAGATTATTCCTAACAAACAATGTGGCATCAGAAATTTCTACTGAACAGAAGTCTAAAGTACACTAGTAACTGTAGCTTCTCACTCATTCGCCCAATGCTAATAAATAACATTGAAACGTTTTATTGAGAGAGTGTGAAGCTTTAACGTCAGTTCAAGAATATGAAATCGTGTAATATGAATGTCAGTGAGTTTTTATTAGTTTATTTTTACTGGGGATAAATGTAATTCATATCGAGTGTAAAATGTCCTAAACGTGATTGGGTTCACCAGAATAAGGTTTCTGACCTAAGGGATTTCTGAACACAATTATATTACATAACGTATCATTTCGATGAATATATTTATTCCTATTATTTGTTTTATACCTGTTAATAATAATAACAATAATAATCTAACAATGGCACGTTCCTTTAAACTCTTTGTAGTGCTTGACTGATCTCCTTAATGGCTTGAATTTGCGGAAACTTTCTCTCAAGCAGAATCATGTTATGATTCGTAAAGTAATTTAAGCAGTTGGATGGAACTTCCTATACTAAGACGTATATATACTTCATCATTCTATATTTATCGTGGTCAGTCCTATACGTATGGCAGTCCCAATAGCTTATTTTTGGTTAATAGAATTTCTTGTGGTAAGTGACACCACAAGATTCGCACTAAATTAATCCTGTGAACATACGAAGTGTGATTCGAATTCATATGAGACTCACCATATTTCACGATAATGACATGAATCAACACCTTGATATTCGAAACCATATAATTGTTTGATATAAGTATAAAACTTGGGCACTCCATTATGGATAAGATTTTATTTTGATAATTCACACAGTGTTGTACATTTATATTAACTGATGACGTTTCGAGCACAAACTATTGCTCATGATCATATCAAGTAACTCATACACACTTTTTTCTTTCATTTATTTACATGTGTGGAGTCGATTAGATATTGGATTAAAAATCAATGTGAGATAATGTCCATTCAGAAATAATAGTACGAGTGTTATTGACAGATTACAATTATATGGGAAATACGAATTTTTCATACGAGTGTTTTTACAGTCATAATAAGCTACTTGTTAGAATGTGTTTGAATTGAAATAGAATTTTAAGATTATTTATTATCCTCTTCTGATTTGACTTGAGGTAATACTATCTTCCATATTTCTGGTATTTGCATTCAGTCATTTCTGTTGCATGTGTTGGGTGCAGAATCGATGAATGAGGAATCCGTAATCAACCTCTCTCCACCTACCTAGATTACTTTTTAGAATTTTAACTCTCCTCACCCACCTTATTTTGTGGTTGTTTGTTAATGCGTGAGGTGCAATAGCTGAGCTTTTTTCTAAATTACCTATCTTTTCAGGGTGAACCATTCTTACCTTAGCTAAATTCTTATGTTCTGATAATCTGACTACCCCTGACCTACTAGTTTGACCTATGTAGTTGACCTCACAATCATTGCAGGGTATTTTGTAAATTATGTTATTTTGTCTAATTGGGTCCACCGAGTCTTTTAGCCTACAGAGCTTGTCTCTGAGTGAGTTTGTTGATCGACTGACAATGAAGAGCTTCCAGCAAGGTGATGAAGTCTACAGCTTAGATAAGTAGATGATTTAAGCACTACAAACGAATAAGCAACTGTACACATTATTGGAGGAGCTCAGAGTTTAGGGTTCACTGTGAACTTCGCAGTTAATGGTGACTATATAGTCAGAGGATGAAGACTCAGACTGCCGCTAGAATGATAAACAAATAAATATCCGATAGTGGTAAGATGGATTGGAATTTTTCAGTTAAGAAGTATGAGTGTTGATCAAGTGATGATGGGTAGAGGTCAATATCCGTTACGACAAACTAGTATTGCTGCTAATTCACTTACATAGTCACCATTGATGTTACTATTCAGCGTGTTCAGGGTGGAAAACTTTAAGCTGAGAAACAGTATGAATTCAAAGTGGGTCATGCTAGCGTGGTTACATTTTCTCACTTTAAAAACTCACTGGTTGCCTCATGATTTTGTCCTGGGGAATTTTGTATCTGTGAATAGGCCTTCTAATCAAAACAATTTGTGAAGCTTATTCATTCTTGGAATCAGCGAAATGATGGGTAACTAAGCTGGATAGAATATCGGAAACAGACACTTACATTGAAAAGTTTGTTTTCCACATAGAATTCTGAACCATTATCGTGTTTGACTGGAACGAGTTTTTTCTTGGCATTTTATGGATTTATTACTGAAAGGTTGAAAAAATTATTCTGTGTCTACAGCTTACTATTCTTAGTAATATGTAGGCTGTAAACATTATTGCTGTAATTATCGCAATCAAAAGTTTTCACGTACGTCTGTTTTGGTCTCCGAAAGTATTTCATTACACACGTCATTGTTTCAGTAGTTTAGATTTAACATTTCGAATATTTCAATTGATAATCACTCTGTCTGTTTTTCTGAATAATGCGAAAAGTAAAGATGGGTGAAACAGTAAAGGTGCGTGGAAAGAACGATATTTCCAAGGCTTAATTTTGTAGAATACAGATTTTGGAATTACTTCTCCAGAAATCTGTTATCGAAAGGTAGGTTAATTTATTTGCATTTAGAAATAAAACTCCAATCAACCCAAGTATCTCATTTTGTCATGTGTGATGGTTTTGCTGACAATAATTATCACAATGTGTGCAGCTACCTTGTAAGTCTGTTATTCAATTATTTCTTTCTGAACGCCCTAATCTAGAGACCAACTCTTCGTGGGCTGTACAAAAGTTTCCTTATACCAGCTGTATTCTTGTGAGTAACTCAATGCAGAATTATAATAATTACATATCTTTATTCCGATATATTTCATTTCATTATTATTTTATTAATACTGTTTGATCTCTCATCACTTCACCTATTAACTGCTATTTAAATCAACATCACATGGAACTTCTGTCAGGTTTTATTTATTAGTGATTGAAAACAGTGAAAGCTCGCTTCTTGAAAGTCTGTGGTCTTCATTTCCTTTTTGCAACTTATGTCAGTTGCAGCAATCAGTGGTAGTAGTGATTACGAAATTGGGTGGAGAAATCTGTTAAAACAAGGTGGTTCTATTTCACGGGTTGTATTTGATGATCATATGAAATTATTAGAACAAGACAGATAAGCGACATTTATTGGGGAGTGAGCTTTGTAGGGAGAACAATTGCACAGCTTAACAAAGCTAATCATAAGCATCTTCTTTAATGGTTCAGAAAAGGCCAAATAAAATCTATAGGAAGTTCTATTTTGACTCATTTGATTGATGAGAGTGGTCACCAAGTGGACAAAAGTAGTGCTTTCAAAGTTATCTATCGCATTCCATCGATTCTATGGAACGGAATTTGAACCTGACTTTAAACACATAGCTGAAGCATTGGGAATTAATTTGTGAGCAATCCTGGTGCCTTTGCGAACAAAAGGAGTTTGGTCTACCTTTGTCTCTCCCTCACCCTAGTTAAATTTTAATCAAAATCCTCCCTTCTTTTTTGTTTTCCCTTTTCCTCTTACTATCATGACATTTTTTTAAAGTCTGATTATTTGTCCACTTCACCTTCAGTGTTACGTAACTTTTAAGATTTGACCTAATTTATTTATTGAATCGTCTGCATAAACACACATTACTGCCATCGTTATTCCTATCGCCACCAGCATTAACCTTATTATCATTATTTTGTTATCATTATAATCATCGTTATTAATGACATTCAAAAAATTCAACACATTAATATTATTATTTGATTCAGAAAATCACCATCATTCCCTGAAACATTTTATATATAAATCTATGTAAATGAGAGTAAAGCCTGAAGAAGATTTAATTGAAAACAATACTGTTCACTTAGATGTCTTGTTCTACCAATAATAATGAGAATATTTACAGATCTGATATAAGATTATAACAAACATTTCTTAAGAACAATTGAATAATGTTCATGGGAGTTGATTTCAGAATCTAATGTTGTGCAAGAATAAATTATTTTGTAATTATTATCAGTGCCGTACATCTAGAATTATTTAGGACGAAATTCGTCTTTCAATGAAACTGTATTGTGACGATGAACGAGTGCTTTTGCTCCCCGTAGGCTTTGAATATTTCTTGAAATTTGTGTCTCATTTGACTAACTAGTTTCATGATTTTCTTCTTCAGGATGCTTCGCTCACTCCCCACCACAGTGATTCTTTTTGTTAAAGGCGTTCAAGAGCGCTTATCAGTGAACATTGAACAGATAGTACCCGCTGTAAGTTTTAAATAGTGCTAATTCTCTGTAGCATTATATTGCATAAAACACAAAATGTCCCAAAAGACTATCCATATGATACAAAAGTTAGCACTGCTGTTCGGGGTCACTGTTACAGAAAAGTCGTTCACAGTTCATTTGAAAGGATGGATTGCGAATTTGGTGTAAGGGAAAGACAGTTATACCGACCAGGGAGATATTGCTTGGATCATTTATCGCAAAGTCATTGCATTATTTCCAATAACATTGTTGTTACATGCTCTTTGAGTCAAGCTAAATGCAATTTTTGACGTCTTGGTTTACTGACTGTTTACTTCTGCGTTTATTAAAGGATTATGAAGTGATAAGTATATTGAATAAGTAATCAGTTCGTTAACATAAGTGATTCAGACAACTTTAGACTGAAGTACTTCGATAAGGAAATTCCTATGCCAGTGATGGTTTAGTTAATAAAAAGCGAACAATAGCGTCGTCAATGTGAAAGAATGATTAGGCAGAAAAACTTCAGTGTATTAGCGATGTTTTTCAACCTCATTCAACGACTAAATACTGATTCCACTTGATGTCAGATGATTCACAGTGAAGAGTGCAGCGATGAAAGTTAAGTGATGGCAAGAGTAAGACAAAAAACACCAATAATACCCCTGACTATGCTGGACGCCTTTGGTAAAGAATTTGTTGAAGGGCCAGACATGTGAACGTTCTATCTAATGTCAACTGAATGCACTGTTCTTCTGAGTAGATTATCGACGAATTCGAAGGACTGTAAAGCGACTACTGAAAAATGAATTCTTTTCCACAGTCAATCATATGACATGGAACTATTAGCCTTAGATTTTCATTTCTAGCAGTTACATGGAAAATTTGATTTCATAGTCTAACACCTGTGTGCACATATATCACATTCCATGATCTATCAATTTACTGTGTATTATTTGTTCGTCATGGAGATAACGTATTTTCCTCAACATTCTGTAGATTAGAAAATGTCAAGTAAAACTGTGAGAACGGACATTTTGAAAAAGTCAAGTTTCGGTCTAAGTCCAGGCAGCTTTTTGCACTTCTTCATTTGAGTAAGAAAGGAATAATTCCTTCTGAAACCGATTAACCTTGATACATTCCTAATGCTTTTAATGACAGCAGGAATGATTGCCATGGTGAACAACATGAAAGACTGAAGTCGCTACTATGGTGAGACAATTTTTTCGTTCCATAGAAATGACCTGTGTAACTGGATAACGCAGAAACAATGGATCTCGATTCTTTTGATGTAAGTCAACTTTAGGGTGCTAACACCTAATATTTCTGTGCGGTTCATATACATACACTCAACTTTTTGTCGAATGTAGGATAAGCTAACCGTCAGTAGACAGTAGATTCTTTGAAACTGTAGATGTCTGAATATATCTGCTTTCTTGATCACATAGACTCACTTTGTTGTACAATCTACTTCCTAACTATAATAATTGAGAATAACTGTTGGTGAGGAATTATTGATCATTCTTCCTATTCCTGCGTTACACTATAACTTCATCAGATATGATCGACTACACACCACATTGAAGCACAATCCAAGTCTAAAAATAATGAAGTAAATATCTTTCAATGCTTTGAATACAGAAAAAACAATAGTTTTGCAGAAGAACATGTTGTCGTTATATGAGTTGGTTATCTTCTCATCATCTGCTTACTGCCTAAATAAATTATCAAGCTTATGTCCAGAAACGTTTTAACATTCTTGCAAAGTTTACAAGATAACAGCCGACAGGAGGTTCCGCAATTGGTTAACAGTGCACGGAAAATTACGCTTATATAGCTATAACATAGGAAGTTCAAGTTGAAACAAAGTATTTGTATGCTTACAATGGTAAAAGAGTTACACAATAAAGACGAGAGATGCGTAAGATGATGACTGACTAATAAATTTGGTCACCAAATGCTGAGTTGGACTCGAATCATAGAAACAAGAGACATGGAAAATTACACTATATCCCAGAGAGGTGAAAACCAAAATTTACATGATCAAACAAAAGAGAGATAAAGACGTCCAGTTACCATAGTAAGGAAAGACTGATCACTGCTTTTATCTGAACACAGTGAGAGTTTCAGGCGCCTGATAGAGACTGCTTCGGCAAACGTGTGGAGAATGGGGCACTTTTCTCGATAGATAATTTTAAAGGGTTTTTCGATTTCTAGCTCATCATCCGTATCAAAGAGATGGGTGGTAATGGCATTATTGTAATCAGTTTTTCCTTTGAGACTTTGGTGTCTCAGTATATGGTCAGAAAATCAGAGGTATGCCTTTCTTTCTGCTCTCAGTATGTAAATGGCCGTGCGGATATACGTTAAAATGCATACAAAATTGGAGTTAACGTTATAAGAGTATATTTCAACTTTTAATTGGACTGAGGTGAATGTTGTCCAATAGACAGGATACCACTTAGTTGTATGATATGCTCCGGCCAGTGAGATGCTCAGACTTCTGTTGATGATTCCTGCAATATTTTCACCTTTAAAACCGAGTTGAATGCAAACAGGCTTTCTTCTCACTATGAATCATTTTAAATCTTAGCCTTTACATCTTCCATATTTTTTAATGAATCTTAGAGAGCAGCCGTAGTTTTGCAAAATGCTTTCGATAATCTTAAATTTTTTCTCCTATTTCTCCGCAGAGCATATTCTTCCCGCCCTATAGTATGGTGTATGGTATATATACATACTATGCATATAGTAGGCATACATACAATATATACATGTGTTTGTTATAGCATAGACTCTATATTATTGAATACGATATAGTCATCTCCCTCCATAAGCACTACTCCTAATCCCTTGTCAGGAAGCAATATGAGGAGTTTTTCGTTACTTCTGAGAGCTTCTAATACTCTATGATGCTCAAGGGATAGGATTTTGTAATATGGGGTGTTGAAATGATGTATTGATTTGTAACGTCGACCAGCTGATATTTGAATCAGCTCCTCTTGTCCTCATCAACTGCAATATGATCGTTCAGCTGATAGAAAAACTATTCGAATTTAATTGCGACATCGCTCCTTTTGGTAAAGTTCTTCAAAATATGTAAGTGTAAGTCAAGGGTAGGCATTTCCATTTCCATGCGATTTAATTTAAGACTCGACTGATAACATATAAACTCCTCAGGATCTTCTGGGAAGATGTCATACATTTTCTCCTTTGTTTGGGACTTCGAGAGAGTTTTATCAAAAATAGTACACGTTGAAGCTACTGAATGACACTGTTTAATTTGATACTACAGATTTTGTTAAAACTATTGATGGAATTGTCGAAGGATCGGACTTCTGTTCTCGATTCTGGTGATTCAATATGCGATTCGTAATCCGTCGAATAAATATGAGAGAGGGAGGAAATTAGCAAGTACATAGTAACTTAATGAAATGGCGAAGAAAGCAGTGAGACTGAAAGTGTTCTTCGTAAAACTTCATTTGAGTCAGTTCTCTGGATATCCTGCAGCGAAATACCACCAGCTGATTCAGTGATTTCAAAGATTCTGGCGGGAGATGATTTTTCACAAACGTCATACGTAATCAACAGTCGCGTTAACAATCACTTGTCGACAAGCAATGTTTGATTGTAGTATGATTCTGTTTTCGTTTTCACATGGATATTGTGAGCACTGCAATAAATTAACCCGTTTGCATCACTTTTCAGACTACTTGCAGCACTTCCGATATTCATCATCGCACTACTCAAAATACTTAAAATTCGCCGTGATGTTGATCATTTTCTGATAGGATTCAGTGTACGTTTTCTGAGTTAATGTTTTATAAGTCACCTGTATGAGGATTTTATAGGTAAAGCTGAATTGACTTTTGTATGGTTCAAACGAACATGCAATTGGTATCCATTTGTGTCTTCTTTGTAGTGTGCTTACGACGAATTTTTGTATAATCACTTTTAAGTGAGGAAATCACAATTTACGATTAGCGTCAGATGATAGATCGCATAGGGAACATACATGTGCTGATGCACGTTTCTAGCTGTGGAGGGTTCATTACCATGCAGCATACATAACAGCAACCTCAATAGTAATCATAATCGCTCTTTGAAGTTTGACAAGAGTTATTATTTTATGTTGACAGACAGAGCTAATGATGCAGCCACATGCATTTAACTCACAGACACATCAGTAAACTGAAATGTGAACAAATATTTACTAACGTTTCTACGTTTTCTAATAACAGTTCTTACGAGGTCATTCGCACACGTATCGAAAAAAGATGCTTAAGTTATTTACAGGATTCTTTTCACCAAGTGTGCATTCAACCAGACCCTGAATAGATTATGCTGTTCACGTCTGTGTTGATGACACCTACACCCTCAAAATTCTTAGTTCACTCATACCAACTAAATAAAAAAGTCTTACTTTAAACTAGCCATAATATTTTATTCTACTTAAATTTTTTACTCCTATAGCGTAGGCGATCAATAGCCCTCATGGTAGCCTGGAATGTAATCAGCTGAGGATTATCAAAGTACGTTAAATGTCACAATAGTTTGTTTTTGTAAACAAGAGGGAGGGAGTTCCGCAAAATGATGACCTACCAACAAATCATTCCGAGAAATCTAAAATTCTGATTCTCATTGATATATGCTTCATTGCAATAAATAATATCATACTCAAATGTTTTTCTAGTTCCTATTATGTTCCATGGGATTCGCAACTATGTACCGTGGTTTCAACATCTTCATTGATTCAATATCTTTCAGTGTGACGATAGCACTAACTACATTTGCGATCGATATGGCTCTATACCTGCGAAGTTCATCGAATACTCTGACCATTACACTATTCACACTCATGTGCATTTCGGTGATCATCGGAGTCATTGTGTACATTGTTCAGATTTAAATAATTGGATTCTATCATAGCCTCATAATGTATTATTCGCATTAACACTACCTGACTGGTGACAGTTGATTTGAATAATGCTACATATGGAAAACAAAGACGTGAGTTCCATGTATTTAGGAGGTTATACCAACATGACTATAAACCATTTCATTATATTAGAGAAGATAAATCCAGAGGAAATCGTCGTAAACCGGACTATCGTTTTATTCCTGCAGACGTCAACTTGCTTCCTTTCAGTCCTCTTTTACGGTCCTTGGGAATCATCAAAATAAGTTCCAAGGTATTTTGAATCTATCCATCCACCTAACTAATACATTATTCCACCATATGTCTGATAACACATGAAGGCGTTTATTCTTTTGAAAATAAACTGACTGAATTTGCAGTTATGCAATATCAACAGTGTTAATTAACTTTTGTGAGGTTAGATTGCATCAGATAAATGTAAAGTGATATCTTCCAGGAATTATCGTCATGATAGCGTAGGTGCAATGCATTCATCAGCGGTTCTACTAGTGCAGTGGCACTTTAGCGAGAATGAATGAAAGACATTTCAGCTAACCGACACAAAATTCTGATTTTTGTTTAAAGTTTAACAAGACAGTTTCAGATGTTGAATTTTTTTGCATAATTTTAGCGGATTTACACAAATACCATTGCAGTTTGCTTCTGTATCGCTGTGGCTTTAATAAGTTCAAATTCAATATCTGTGTGTGATTTTTGACTTCAATATAAACAACTGGCTCACCACTGAAAAATCATTAGTGCCTTTATACGTGAATTATTGAGTTGGCTATTCTATCATTGAATGTTAGCAACAGTAACACGCCTTAAACTATAAAAAAAGCCATTTCGGTTTATTTTATCTAAACTTTATTAGTTATGACTGTGATTGAAAATTAAAATTACTAGCACTGACAGCGATGTAAATCTCTTCCACTGGATGAATGGACGTTTAAGATTCTACGATAACTCTGAAGGTGCTGCTTTGAACTCAAGCAAGTGAGTAATGTTGAAGATTCCTAAACTGCGATAAAATGACTGTTCCCTACTCCCTAGTTTCGCGATGGTTCGTCAACCTGTAATAATGATACGTCAATATTGGTAATAATGCGAGTGTGATCATTTAAGCAAAACTTAAGTATATTTATCATCTAAACTTGCCGTCTTTTTCTGTATATTTCAGTCGCCAATCTTCAACATTATATCAGCAATTTTCTTTGGATTATTCGTAATCTGCATAAGTTTATTCATGAGCTCTATACGATTATATTTTCAATTATACGGTAGTTGTCAGAGAAAAGTATTCATTTATGAGGATTTGATTGGTTTCTAGCTTAACTGTGGATTGCTAGCGGGTTATAGAACCATTGAAAACAAAGAAAAATCGACAGCTGTTTCGTGTCACTTCATGAGAAATTTAGTCAAGTGGCCGAACGGTTTATGTCCTCATATTGTCACTTTGGTTCGAGCGCCGGCTGGTACACATTGGCGATGACCCCAGTTGTTCCTGGCTCTCAATCTGTGGTCTAACTTGAACTATCATTACAGCATTAAACACGCATCATTCAGAGAAGCAATTCGAAAAATCGATTGTGAGGCTTCGAAATTGTATGCACGTGTGATTTTTAAGAAACTGTGAGCCGTGAGCGAATTTGAAGGTGTAAGCACTTCTAATTTGATAATTCTCAGTGCAATAAAGTGTTTGTGACTGTATATCTTGTTCAATATCATGCCGTAAGACAAATAATAACACGCGTTAAGTTTTTCGTAGAACGCATAGTTATTCGTAAGAGATGTGAATTGAATGGGAACAAAAAAGGGAGTAGGCAAACAAAAATATTACGCGACATGGTGAGAATTTTGATAAGATGGATGTTAACTCTGTGAGCAGTATGACGGTTTAAATAGGGAAAGTGTTATAGATGTATAATAAGCCATTTACGCATAAAGTACAAAATTCACGTCCACAAATACACATCAAGCAGACATCAGTCCAGATTGCCTACAATGTAGTGGATGATACAAAACTAGGTTAAATATTATTAATGACAGCATTCAAGAAAACCTAGCCGAAATGGATCATGCGACAGGCAATGGAAGAGAGAAGATTGTAATACATTGGAGCGATATACAAACTTTAGACGATTAGGACTTTTTGGAAGACTTATGTCTAAAATTACACCAACTCAAAACGTATAGGCGGACACTGACAAGTTGGCAGTAGGCATCAACAGAGAAGGTGGAACTTCAAGTGAACACATATGTGAATAAGGTTAGCCATAAAAAACAGCAATGAGGTCACTTCTTTTACTCATTCAAGCAATGTCGTTATTACTACAGGCGATATGGATGAGAACATCAAAGCCAGCTATGAAAATCTGGATAGACATTCATGAGTCCGAAGTCAATGTGGAGATCTGCATTAACCAGCATAAAGGACAAGTTTCGAAGGTTTTCAGCACTATTGTAAAAACACTACTTATATATGATCAAGAGACTTCATGCGACGTTTCACTTGACTTTTTTGGACAGACAGCTGCAGACTTATCAACAATTACCTGCTTCGTTGCATTACGAGGATTGAATAGTCAGCCAGAACGGATAAGCAACAGAAAATTCGCGGAACAAGCCTACGAAGAACCTCTATAAAGCAACAATGCCGAGAGGAATGTTGATGAATTAAACACTTACAGAGAGGACTTTTAGTTTTGTTGTGTGCTATGTCACCAGCCAAGTAGAATTCAGAAAAGGATCAGCGAGTTGGGCACAGGTAAACTGTAGTTATGCTGTTCTTTCATCCCGTAAATCAGAATGTATATCAGTGTAATGGATTCTCAGAAAAGTACAAACTGATTACTATGGAATGTGAATTTCCGCTAATGCATTCTGTCTTTGCTTTTTCTCCATGCATCACTAGCTAATTTTTGGTTTTATGAACAACTTGGACATGGTAGTATGGTGGTTTTTGCCGTATTCATCGCAATTTGTTGAAGCGTTTATTCTCTGGCTAATAGTGTTCTGTATTTTCGTCATTGTATATGCAACTTTATTGTTGCCTAAAATGTGGAACAAATAACAGTAATTATTTGTCAATGGTTCGCAGTTTATTTGTTTGTTTTATCTGCCTGAGAGTTGCGGTAAACCTGTGCTGCTTAATCATGATTTGGTATTTATCATTTTAACACTGATTTAATGTTATTCATGTTCCCTGTCTGTGAAGAGAAATATCTTTTTGCTTGCATTATGATTGGTATTCTGTTAAATACAATAAGACATCTTAAACAATAACAATACGCAAATAAAGATGTCATCATTAAAGAGAATAAATTTGCATCTACACATATGCGGTTGTTTCACACTTATTATTGCTGAAATGAATGTTCAGAGAAAACGCCTGTACACCTCAATGTCTCTTAGAAAAAATGTAATTCAAACTGTTGCTGAGTTAATCACATATCAGAAAATTCTGTATTTTTAATTGAGCTGTGGGCCAATCGAATCAGTAGACAATAATCACCAGATATGTGGAGGAGAAACTGTCATTTTGAGGCAACTGCTTTTGTCCAACTAGTTATATTTGCATCACAAGACTGACACTTTCCATAGGCATCTCTTAACATTACCAGCCATGTTTAGCAAGGGGAGAGTTTAGGCCTAATACTCACTTAGTTTTGAGGAGTTGGTGTGCTCAAGCCATGGATCCTCATCAGAGTCGTCAACTTGGATTAACAAAAATGAGAATGCTTGATAATGGTGTTACGTGTATTGTCAATGTTGAGCCCTCGGGCCTCATATATAAGTTGGGGAGAAAATCAATACTCACCTCAACAAGTAACAAGTCGTTTGTGATTTCCGATTAAGGTTTCTGGAAAATTGATTTTTGAAACAAAGAAAAATCAGGAATCAGAAATGATCATCTAATTTAGCTTATCATTCCCCTTCTTTTTCATGTTCAAATGGTGATACATTCATTCATTTCTTAATTCACCACTGAATTAGTCAGACAAAACTAAGAAACGTAAAAGTGCATTCAATGAACGGGTATTATATTTCATATTCTTTATCTGGTAGGCCACTTTTTCGAAAACACCACTCAAGTACTGTGTTCGAAAACACAGTTTAGATTTCCATTTTCCCGACAAAAATGTTTTTCTTCTGTTTTCATTCCCATCACCTTATTCCACAAGTGTTTTAGGCTTGGTTGCATATTCCCTGGGAAGTTGTTAAATGATGTGAAGCATTAACAACGGTGTTCCACACCATGTGAGTGGTGCTGCAAATAATGTCATGCTCATGAAAGAACTAGATCCATGTAAGTATCTAAAAATCACGTGCTTTTCAAGTGTGATACATTTGTAACTCTGAAAGTGAGTTTCTAAATTCACCATACACTATGTGGAGTGACTGATAGGTGTTCAAAATACATAATAACGCAGTGCAACAACAACCACTGAGACTAATGGCAGAATCTAAAGTCAACAATCTCATGTGAGTTTAATGGTTTCTGTTCACTGAGACACCGCCAATAGACTCACTCTTTATGGCGCAGTGATGTTTGCTGGCAAAGAATAGTGTGTTATTTATTAAAAATGGCCTAATGAACAATAATGATTTTTGACAAATAATTCGAATATATGAAGGGAAGCTTGTTTGATCTAGTTTACCTTAGTTGCCTCTGATGCATGTGAAGTAGTTTTCACAAATAACGCAAACTTTTAGTCAAAAACTCACCAATGAAACTTTCTGGTCGTACACTGTTGGTATAAAACTTGCCAGTAGTCTTCCATCAAATATGTATACATAAAATAGGCAAATGGAGATATTTTAGCTCATGTACGTAGCACTAATTAGCTGGTTAGTGATCAACATAACTTGATTACATGTGAAGGTCCTTATAGTGTTATTCTCAGATAGTGTGATACCATTTCAGTAATAATATCTTACGTGAATTACAGCCTTTAGGACAATACATTTTTTTCCGTATGGCACGTGGGTTACACTGTGTGCTTACAGAATTCATGTTATCATTCAAAAGTTCTATGTGTACTTGTTTCTTATTATTATTTATTATGATTACAGCTTGATTCCACACTATATTTTTGGTACAAGTATGGAATTTTCAGCGTGGATATCGGTAGCCCAAATTTTGCAGGCCGACCATAGATATCAGGTGTGCGTCGGCGGGTGCTCGAACCCAGGACCATAAGCATGGTCGGCGAGAGTCCTAACCACTGTGCCAACGACGCACAAGTTATCAGTACTGCTGAGCTACTTGTTGCACATTTCCTTCTGACAGTTGTTTCCTTAACACTGCTTAATGTCGAGATTACAAATGGTTTTTTCCAGATGGCTTGTGTTTTACAGACATGATGGAAACCGCAAAGAAAAGAAGATTTAGTGATCCTTATTTCTGATAAAGGCTCAATAGTGTTGATCACGTGTACTTCCGATATCGGAGCCAGAATGAGGACATTACACAATATAAAATTACCAACCAAAGAATAGCACAGTTTAAAAGTAGATCATTCTCAATTTACAAACTTTTTTCGAATAAGGAATATTGGCGCAAACACAGCAAACGATACTATTCTAATGCATTGTTTATTCTTCCAAACTATTTCATTCAGCTATTCGGATAAAGTTGGTCGGAAAGAATGAATTTTACCGCGCGTGGATCCATGGCTTCGTTGGCGATAGAGCAGTTCGCTAGTCAGCACATAAGCATTGATTTAAAAATGCACGGTCGAAATTTCCCTACCTAGAACTTCATTTCACGCATCACAATTGTAGCCGTTGGAGATTTATCCTTGAAATTCTTCATGTAATTACATCAGTACGCTTCACTCGGAATACGTTTCATACTCATTCATTCAGTTAATCAGAAGAAATAGTCAAGGCTTAAACTTGTCAATCCCTGAATCCCTCCTAAGTGTGAACAAGTTTGTTTAATTCAAAAGCATAACACGAATTGAAGATGTCAGAGAGAAGCTATCACATCATCATAAGTTATTCACATTTATACTCGAAAAATTGTTTCAGAACCTCCGAACTATTCAAAAGATGATTTTCCTAAGAAATGTATTTCCAAAATAATACATATAATGTTGGGCTGCAGATATGAACCTTCGAACCACAAATGTAGACTGGAAATATCATAACCAGTTATTTTGTGATTTGATAATATATATAAGAAACAAATGTGCATCAGTGCGCCGACCAAGAACATCGTCAGGGGTTCAATCTCCTGCCGACGCACGCTTGATATCAATGGTTAGGCCGTAAAATTTAGGTAACCGGTATCACATGCTGAAAATTGCGTACTCGTACGGAAAATACGGTGTGGGGTCAAGCTATAATCAAAATAGAAAAAAATACATAAATGAACATGGAGTTACAGGTTTCCAGATTTGGCACCATTTACTCAAATAACCGGGTGAACCTACCCTAGGTTGTGTGGTTATCACTTCTGTTTAAATCGAGTCTCGACATATAGTAGATTTTATCGGAGTCTCTCGGATTACCTTCGCTTACAAGATCCGTGCAATGGTTGACTCCAATGGCATAGTTTCTGGAGAGACGGAGAAAGACGGTGTGCGTCACTCTACTGAGCGTAACTAAAAGAATAATAGTGCTTCCTTTCATGGAGTTGACTGATTGGAAACATTCTGGTTCTCTACTTAGCGACGTAATAACAATTGAAAGAATCACACCTCTAATTAAGCTCATCAGATGTTGACAACTCTTAATTTCTGGCATTACAGGTGATATGCAATACAGTGATTATTGACTGTATTATGACAGGTTAACTTATAGCCAGTATAGCTTCCATGAGGAACATAAACGTGCTTGGCAAAAATATATTCGTCTAGTAAAAATTAGTGTAGTTATTTCAAAATATGATAAATTTATGTCAAAATTCAGATCTCAAGGAGAATCTGTGCTGTTCTTCTTTCACTGACATTACCGTTCTGCTTTCTTGATACACAGTCGACATCACTTTCCTTATGTTCAATCTGATGCTTTCCTATACAGTTGAAGATTCTCACAGATATAGCGAAATACACACGTAGAAATACTCTTCAATAAAACGTGAATAATAATACAACAATTAACGTAAAGCATCATGGTTAGTGTATCAGCCACCATTCATTTTAATTATTTGAAATGCATAGTTGATGATTTGAGAAACCCATGAAATTTTCCAAACGTTCTAACTAATGAACACAGCCTAAGAATTATTAGCATAGATTCGTGACTTAACTGGAAGGCCAGCCAACGTGATAACAGTTGTATTGATTCAGCCTTTAGAAGACGCTACTGCGCATTCTTGTTGACTGTTGATAATCCCTGAACACATAACAAATTTTGTAGTCACATTGAGGGTGACTTCGAGAAAAACGGCCGTTAGTACATTATGCAAAATGAACCGATAAATTGTTCTTGATGAAAAATGCAAGTATATCACTTTCTCTCATTTACTTCTAGAAAACATTAAATATGCTACCTGAAATAATGATCATTTTCTGTATATCGATAATAATTCAGCCGGTGAGCTTTGTGAAAATCCGGGACTCTTTAAAATGCACAATTTCGATGTATTCAGGCTTCATTAATTTACTTCATCTCCACTAGATTCTTTCAAATTTCGGTCGATACTGTGCGTCGGTAGCACAGTGGTTAGGACTCTCGCCGACCATGCACATGGTCCGGGGTTCGAGCCCACGCCGGCGCACACCTGATATCTATGGTCGGCCTGCAAAATTTGGGCTACCGATATCCATGCTGAAAATTCCATACTTATACCAAAATACGGTGTGGAATCAAGCTGTGAATCAAAAAATAAATAAAATAAAATAAAATTCACTTGGTTGTCTTCACAGACTTATAGAGGGCACTTTGGTTTTATTTATCATTTGACTAAAGGATGAATTGATTAAATCCAGATTATTTATTTGAACTTAAACTTATCTAAATAAATGCCTGCAGTGATTTTCTGTGCTTCCATATTTACTCACCTAATAGGTGTTTTATCCAAGTGGTCAATGTTTACAGCATAGCAAGAAAGAGGTGGTGACAAGTCCTCTACCATTGTGGTTACCTTTCATCAATGGACGATGGTGGTATCAGTATTCTTTAACATACCTACCATGGTCGAAATCCATCCAATGTATGAAGATAAGTTGTGCAATGTTTGAAGTTAGAATGTCCTTTATGCATAAATCATGCAAAACGTCGATAGAATTGGTAACAGTTTTGCAACTTATGTGTATATTTACATGTATATTTTGACGTTATGGAAATGATATTCATTTATTACATCGTATAACACTTATTCATTTACTGGATATGTAAATAATGTCTGTCACATATAATAGGGCATTTAACCGTTACCTGTTGGAAGTGAAATAATAATAATACTGAAAGGAAGCAGTACACCGTCTACAATGGAAAATCCTCCACTACCTCACTTACTTTAGCTGGTGTTCCTCAAGGTGCTGTTCTTTCTCCCTTTCTGTTCTCGTTTTTCTTACATGACTTGCCTCATTCTGATGTAGCCACTTTTGTTAAGTGTGCCGATGACCTCTCTGTTTCTATGCCCGTCAACTCTCAGTCAGATTGTTCCAAACTAAATAGCTTTCTGTCGGAAATTAGTCAGTGGTCCTCTTCAAACGGACTTAAGATTAATTCGTCTAAATGTCAGGTAGTCAATTTCACTTTCAGACGTAAATGTGACCTACAGCAACTAGTTAGCTCACATGGCCCCACTCTCATTGAAGGCACAGAGGTTGAAAATACATCTTATGTCAAGTACCTTGGGCTGAGTTTTTCCACCGATCTTTCCTGGTCTTCCCACATCTTGCTAGTTACTAAAAAGATGTTTCGCTTAACGTTCTACATTAGGAAATTCAGGCAGTCTGGCATAAACCAGTCTTTACTTTCTCAGTTTGTAAATTCTTGTATTCTACCCATCCTCCTTTACTGCTCCCCATTAGTCTTTCCTGGACTACTTAAGAAAGACTTTGCTTCGCTGAGAAGGGCACTAAAAGCTGTTAGTAGGGCAAGTGGGATATCGTTCGACCAACTGGTGAACACTATTGTAGATAGACATATAATGTCATGTAAGAAACTAGCGAATACAATATTGTCGGACCCCGAGCATCCTCTCTATACGCATCTATCTCCTTGCATTTCATCTGGAAGAACTAGAAGCAGCTATAGGAGGCTATATGCTAGGACTACCAAGTACAAAACTCCACAATACCATATCTGGCACAGCTGTTATGTGATGAGAAATCCGTTAGGTATGACACGATAAACTTACTGCGGCACTCTAACAAATAGTCCCATTAGTTTTTGTTTTCCTTTCCTCGTTACTATCACACTGTTGTTCTCATCTAGTACCACACATCAACTTTATATTTCAAATCCTGTGTTGCATTGTTTGAAATGAAATACTCTACGTTGTTTTTTTTTCTTAATTTTTAATATTTATTTATTTTATTTATTTATAACTAATTTATTTTATTTTTATTTATTTATCTTTGATTTTTAAAAATCTTATATAATTTATGAGGTAATTAGATGCAATATACTGTAATGCATGCTGAAAATTCCATACCTGTACCACAAATACTGTTTGGAATAAAGCTGTTATTATTATTATTATTATTGATCGCCATTCCTTGCTTTGTTCGATGGTGATGCGTAGAGTTGCAATTTGGGCAGTACATGATTTGCCTTTCCTGAATCCAGCTTGTTCTGGTCGGAGGTCTGTCTCCAGTGCGTCCTTTAATCTCTCCAGGATGATGCGACTCAGGATTGCACTTGGCGTCGACAGGAGCATGATTCCTCGCCAGTTCTTGCAGAGTGGGGCCTAAGTCGCCCTTCTTTGGTAGTTTCACGAACACGTTTCGTTGAGAATCGCCTTCAGAGAGTTCCAATGTTCTTCCACACATGATTCTTCAGTGATGTCGCGTAGTGTTTCTTGCATTGTTCTCACTGTTGCAATGAAAGTGTCTTTTGCGGTTGTATCCTTCAGCAATTGAGTTCTGAACTTGCATTATGGCCTATCTTCAGCTATCCTGAAGGCTTTTAGCTTCACCTTGAAAGTCCCTTGTACTAGATAGTGGTCTGAACCCACATCTGCTCCAATCCTCGACCTTGTGTCCAGTAGGCTCCGTCTCCACTTTATGGAAATTGAGATGAAGTCTATTTGGCTCTTGGTGTTTCCATCTGGTGAAATCCATGTCGTCTTGTGTATGTATGTTTGAGCACACTGCCGCCAATCACCAAATCATTGAAGGCACAGAAGTCTGAGAAGAGTTCACCATTGTCGTTCATTTCACCGAGGGCCTCACGACCCATGGTGAGTTCACTTCCTGTGATGTCTCCTCCCAGCTTCGCATTCATGTCGCCTATCAGGATTTTGATATCGACATTTGGGACGTTGTCCATTAATGCTTGTAGTTGTCTGTAGAACGCCTCCTTCTTCTCTTGTTCTGAGACGTTTGTAGGCGCATAGCATTGAATTATTGTCGCCTTCCATCCTTTTGAGTTGAACCTTGCTGTCATTATCCTGGAGGAGATTGGTTTCCTCTGCATGAGCGCTTTGGCTGCTGTTGGTGATATGGTGATGGCCACTCCCTCGGTGTGCTCGTGGATGTCCTCTGGGTGACCGGAAAAGATTATTGTCTCTTCAGTTGGTAGTTGGCACCTTCCAGTTCCGTTCCATCTGCTCTCACAGATTCCCAACACTTCTATTCTCTGTCTTCTCATTCCAGCGTCTATGTGGGCAGCCTTTCCAGTTTCGTACATCGCACGAACATTCCAGGTACCCATCCTTACTTTTGCTTTCATCGAAAGAAGGCACATCGGCTGACTGGCTTCCCGAAGGCTTTCACCAGCCTGCGTCATTTCGCTTCTCCGATTCCAGCAAAAAATAAGGTTATTGTTTAAGTTTTTAGAATTTTTAATATATTTTTATTCGTTGAAGTTTTTGTAGCGATTTGGTTGTTTTACAGGGGTAGAGTTGCTAGCACCACGCCCAACCCTCCCTCTTTACCCTGGGTTGGGACCGGCTAGAAAAATAGAAAGCTAGTAGCCTAGCAAGCTAGTAATCTTGCGAGGTTCTAACTGCGCACTACTTATTCTGCTTTATTCGCAAGCTAGTTTGTCGAATAAATTACCTTCTGTCTTTCCTGGCACTCTTCTTCAATTCCTTATTTAGTGGAGTGTGCATTGAACACATAGTCTCCTTGTGTTTTCCGTCTTTGCATTGAGTTACCTCCTCTTTAACCACCCCACTTTCCTATCTTCGATTAGCTTCCAGGTAGGTGTCCGTTTGGAGTCATTCCTTGTCTTGGTTTTCCCTTCTCCCTAGTACATTAGTACGTGTTTCCTAGAACATCGACTTCTGATGCTCTTTCTCACAGGTTTCCTTAGTGATGCTATTTAGTGTCTCCGATGTGTAGTTAGGGCGTCCGTACCAGTTTTCTACTTCGGTTTCTGAATGTTGAACGTGAATTACAGTGGTTTGTCTCCAGTTGTTCTGTAGGATTTCAGATTCACGTTAAAGTAAATGATTGTCTGAGCCTTCATCTGCTTTTCTACTCGAATATTTATCCAGCAAGCTCCACTCACTTGAGCAGTATTCAGATGAAGTTTATCTGGTTTGTGGTGTATCCGTCAGTCAAAATCCATGTTGCTTTGTATATTCCCTTGTATTTGTACACGCTACATCCATTCACAATATCATTAAGAGAGCAGAAGTCTGCGATCTATCTTGAATTCCCTCCCTGTATTATATGCTCCTAGTTCGGCTTAGATTTACATTGTTCATAAGGATTTTGATGTCACCATTTGGCATGTTAATAATTACTGTTTGCAGTGGTCAAAAGAATACTTCCTTATTCTCTTGTCCCGCACTGTTTTTAGCACTGTGAATATTTTTCGATAATCATGACCTTCTTTTCTGCCTTTTTAGTGGAATCCCGCTAACGTTTTCCTGGAAGGAGTTCTTTCCCTTTCTGGGTTAGGGTTAAATTCAGTATTTAGTTGAAATTACGTTACCAGTTATGTGACAAATGTAAAGGACATTTTGAACCGATGTTTTGTGTCATGTCGTGTTGACAACCCACAATCACACTTTCCTTTCCTCTATGTTAATCTCACTCCTCTGCCAAAATATTTTAAGCGAAATCCCAAAAGGATAAATCTGATCTCTGTTAGAAGGTTTCTTACCATAATAGACCTCTCCCTTCTTTGTTCCTTATATTGATTGGTTATCAAGATTCACTGTTACAACAAATCATATTCCAGTGATATTCAGAAGATCTCCAGCTTATTTCTCTATGGATTGATGATATTGAAGTTTCAACTGATGATAGGGTTCACAATTGGCATATATGAAGTTATCTTTCACAGAAAGCTGACCACATTCACAACGTGTTATGCATGGCTTAGGTGAATTCAATGCTCAATACTTGATATTATGATGAAAACCTTTCTATGCCTTAAACTGAGTCATACTAAGACATCCAGATAGATTACCACTCTCATCATGTTGGAGTAATATTCCGCAGCTCAAATAATCATGTGTCCACATCTGACAAAGCTTATAAATAATAAGCACGCCTTGTGAACTCTTATTTATCCCTTCAGCTAATAAAAGGCTATACAGTCTGATGAAAAAGCAGATTTCAAAGAAATGGGAAAATCGAAAAAATCTCGATATTGCAGAAGGTAATAATTTAATAATTCCATTATTCAGAAAGGCAGCAGGTTATTCTATATTTTGTAAGAAAGAAAATATTCTTCTTCTGTAATTAGGCGGAATGCGTAAAGCCACGAAAAATTCTCACTTTTACAGAAGACTTACAAAACATCGGAACGGCAATATTTTACATTAAATATCACACTTACGGGTGTGAATTCTGATTAGTCGAGAAAGAAATCAAGATATATCACTTACTGATAGTTCTAAATTGAATCTCCCATGAATTGGTGGCGTTGACTGTGAGAAAGACATTCCGTAGGAGTGTCTGCACATTTCATTGGTTCGTCTCAATGATTTATGTTAACGATCATGTGTATTTTAAGGCTTCTTGAATGTCAGCGATTTTCTCATCAGCACTGTTATTCACACTTGATAGAAAATTAGGGGAATACGCTGCGGTGACGCGCTACGCAAATAACAGAGAGTAGTTCATGCAATAAGCGACAGTAGGCAAACACCATACATGTATTCACTTCCTCATATTTTGTCATTAAAATCAGTCAAAATCGATTACATGCAATCGATATGGTAGTGGGAGAACGCTTACTCAACTTTCTGAATAACACTTTCTAATATAGCTTCATACTCAGTAAGCAGGTTAACTGTGACGGTATGATTTGAATTGACGTCAGATGAAGCCATCTTTAAATAAATCCATTATGATAATGTATACCTGGAAATTAACTGATAATGTAATGTGTAAATTGCAGGTGAATTTTTTGCGGAGACATCAAAGAATTTGAGGAAAGACGAAGGTTGGTTTCCTTTCCCTTTGAGATTCATCTTCGTAACTTGCGAACCGTGCTGACATATCTCTCTTGATTTCGTGAATAGTTTTTTCGGTGATATCATTAATATGCACATTCAAAATTCCACTCAAATGTGGTGATATTTATTCGTAAAAAACTATGTCTCTTGTGACAACGAGATACAGGGCTAGTTGACTGTTCAACTCAATTCTTGATTTGTTTTAATATTCAGAAAAGCTGTCTACACGGATCTGACTGTTATATCTGCTCGAATTTTTGGGCATCAGCAGATTCAGTACTGACACATAGAACACCTCTGTCGCAATATCGAATTCCAGATAGGTGGATTTCATTAGGAACTCTGTTCACAGAAGATCATCTTGCTGAGTAGTACGTGATGAAATTTATGACAATGGACACTACTGTTCGCATATTCTCACCACTAAGTGCAAAATGAATTGAATGGGCTTTTTATTCTTTAATGAGTAATGTGTGTGTGTGTGTGTTTCAACAAGCATTCCCTACATGTTATGGACAGAAATATATTCACGCAATAGAGTATCAGTGTAACGTTAAAAGACACGATACTTGGTAAAAGAATATTTATTTGCAATTTGCAATTTCTTTGACATCAAATCTATCTCCCTGCTTTACGATGTTTTATGGCGTCGAATGTCTCTTCATTTTACCGATCAATCGTATCAGTAGCAGATGCAGCTTCAGTGCATAACATGCAAACATCCCTAAAATGCATAATGTCCTCATAAATACAACTTATAACATGAGCAACCGTTGACGCGATTATTCATTCAATGATCTGACAAATTGTTGTATAAAAGTTTAATATTCTATGGAAACGATTATTGTTCCATAATGGACGAAGTCAAGTCAACATTGAAAATTGATAAAATGTAGTGTAAATGCATAATTCCATTATGGGTAAATTTTTGTTTTGATAAAGTCTCAGAGTGTTATACAGTAATGTTTACTGATGACGTTTCGAGCACAATTTATTGCTCATAATCATATCAAAGTACTCACACAACTTCCTAACGTCATTTATATAGTACCATTATTTTTCACTTGATTTGATTGGCAGTAGTATTTTCCATATTTCAGGTATGAGAGATGACTCATTCCTATTGCATGTGTTTGGTGTAGACTCGATGATCAAGGATTCAGTAATCAACCTCTCTCTCCACCTACCTAGATTACTTTTTAGAATTTTAACCCTCTCCCACCCTATTGTGTGGTTGTGCGGTAATGCATGCATTGCAATCGCTGAGCTTTTTTCTAAATTACTTATCTTTTCAGGGTCAACCATTCTTACCTTAGCTAAATTCCTATGTTCCGACAATCTGACTACCCCTGACCTATGTAGTTGATCTCACAGTCACTGCAGGGTATTTTGTAAATAATATTATT
The DNA here is from genome assembly GCA_944472135.2 of Trichobilharzia regenti. Lineage (NCBI taxonomy): Eukaryota > Metazoa > Platyhelminthes > Trematoda > Strigeidida > Schistosomatidae > Trichobilharzia > Trichobilharzia regenti. The sequence continues at coordinate 2,058 of CALYDD020000199.1, read as the reverse complement.
TTGTCTAATTGGGTCAACTGGGTCGTTTAACCTACAGAGCTTGTCCCGAGTGAGTTTGTAGGTTTAAATGCCACCTTAATTCCTGCTTTATTTAGAATCCTACGTAGGGTTTCAGATGGTATAACTGTAGATGCCTAATATACTCTCTTATTTGTGTTATTATTAATAGTTTCACAATTATTTATATTTTCTCTTTGGCCTTTTTCGATCTTCCTAATGAATTTTAAAGGATAGTTATTTAAGACCAAACCCTCTTCTATCTGTTTTACTTCAACATTTAGGTCTTTTCTTCAGTCATCAGTAAACATTACTGTGTAACACTGTGAGACTTTATCAAAACAAAAATTTAGCCATAATAGAATTATACTCTACCACAGAGCACAAGTTTTATTCTTATATCAATGATACTTAGTTTACAATGGATTGTGGTGGTGGATTTTCTGCATTTGTGTGAATAGTCATTGTAAAGACATTTTATTCTTATATAAATGATAGTGTAAATGCAGTTTATACCTAGTGAAGACATTCGCTTTACTGATGTCAGTAAGTACTCAAAATATCATATGGTATGTTGGAATTCGTCAGCAGAATAAACATGTATTCTGAGAGCCAGCAGCCTTTGTGCTAACATTATTGTTTCGATTTGAAAGTAAAAACTCAATTAAACATCTCATACTCTTCGATATTGTGATATTATAGTCCAAATTGAAATGATAAAGAAGGATTTGACAGAAGCGATGGAAGCGATGAAAAAATTCTCTGGTAAATGATTCTGTAAATTTGTATTGCACACTACGTTCACGAATACTAGTATTAGTCAGTATGAAAATTCACTCGTCATTGTGTTTATAGTTAGTAGTTAAGTGCCCCACTTACTCAGCAGTAACACACATAATAACTAAGGTGTGTTAGATTTCTGTTTCATCATCAATACAATAGCTTCTCAGTAATATTGGGGGAGGGGTTCAGTTTTACCACTAGTGAGTCAGTACTTTTTTCGCCAGGAGTGTAGTGCACTATTGAAAATTAAAACATGCCTTATGTTGTGAGAAACAACTTGGTTAGAAATAATCAAATTATTATGACACGTTTTCGGATCGTCAATATATTGTTTTTATTATACTGATGAATATGAAGTCGAAGTTTCTTGATCTACGGTTTAAACATCATTCAACGCTTCTTGTTTTCTAAGCTGATCTTAAAGTGCTGGAAATGACAGCAGTCACTGCATCTAATGCATACAGAAGTACTTCAAGTGAGTGAATATATCCATTAATTTGATTAGTTTACCTTAAAGCACGATGAATCATGGACAGGTCTAATAGGATTCACCGTTGGATGAACGTGGTGCTGATTATGTATTAACGTAGGCACGTTTAACTGACCGTCAACACACACATAATTTTCCACAAGTGTTTAATAATTTCCACTAAACTGTAAGAATGAAACCAACATCGACTTCTACCTTGCTTTCTGCTGAGAAGCATACAGAAGAGTAAACCGAGAGTCAGGTTTCTCAAAATATTGGTTTGACAATCGTAGTGAAGATGACATTGACTGTAGAAGTGGAATATAATTCGATATTAGATTATTTTAGTGAATATAACACACATTGTCTCAGTATTCTTAACTGGGTTACGTTTCTAGGATAATTTATCTCTCATGATCATATAATTTGATTGTATTATTATTATTAATACTTAGCTTATTTGCGAGGCGTGAGGAGGGGAATATCCACAAACGGTAAGCAACAATTTAACCCTGCCTAAAATATTTCGAAGCTAAAGTTCTATTCATCACTTAGCTCAATGAGACTCATCTGTGATTCAAAGTATTGACATATCTACAACTAGAAACTTCAGAACTTTACGTTTAAGAGAGAATAAGACCATCATGATTGCATCAAAGCTACAAATAATGAAAATTTTGATCGTCGACAAGCCATCGTCGAATGAAGGATGAACAAATATAAACAAAATCTTACTTGACATTTTGAATTGGCAGAGACTAGTTCTTGAAGATTTCTAGTTTAAAGATCATGTGAAGTCAAAGTTGACA
>CALYDD020000198.1:0-49913 GCA_944472135.2 Trichobilharzia regenti | reverse complement strand
CGAACCCTAAAGGAAGATACAATTAAGCCGTCAACTAGTTCACCCTATATAAACAGCTTTCTCCACAGCAGCAGCTGAAATTTTAGATACACATAGAAGTGGCACAACTAGGTAGCTTGTCTTTCACTTGACCAATCATAATTAGTCGACTGGAAAATGACAAACAAATGGTGGCGGCAGTGTAAGTCCTTTCTATTGCTCTCGACAATCTCTGATGCAAGACTTCACTAGACATGTTCCCATTAAATTGCAATTCGGCAAGCTAGGCAGCTTAACAGACGCATTAATGAGCGTCTTCATTTGTGGTTTGGAAAAAGTCAAATAAAGTTCTGTTTTGACTGATTTATTTGATGATAGCGGCCACCAAATAGAAAAAATAGTTGCCTCAAAGTTATTTACCCATAATGGAATTATACTGTACCACAGTGCACAAGTTTTGTTCTTATATCAATGAATCTTATTTTTATGGCATTCGATTGGGACTTCCGAACAGAATTCACACCAGCCTTCTACACATAGTTGAAGCTTTCACAATTCGAGAGAACAGTCCAAGTCTTTGCATACAACAAATGAGGTTGATATAACTTTGTTAAATAGAAGTATTGTGTGCGTCGAAAGTCATATACAATTACAACCAAGTAATAAATTGAATGAAGTTTGCACCTGCACATCTGGGAACTCAAACAAAACACTGAATAGTAGTTGGAAACGAAGGAAGCAGTGAAGACAGTGGATCGAATGAAAGAATACAGAGAGGATTGTCTATCAGAAAACATCAGTGCAGTCGAAATCATTGAAAGCGCAGAGTCTGTGTGTAGAATAATAGAGATAAGTACTTCGATCACGGGCGAAAATCCTGCCAGTTTGATACATGTAATCTAATCAAACTCTTATTTGAAAACATCTTCTGTTATTCATCACCCACCATTGCGTAATATCAAAATAAACTGCTTCTTCTAAATATGGAATAAAATAGGTCGGACAAGTCCATAAATTGAATTCTGAACAAGAGGTTACAGCAGCTGAAAACCACTAATTCAGTTGGAGTACTTTCTTTCATTCAATCACGAGATGTAAATCAGCGTTCAGACATCGTTTAGGTAGAACATTTTTCCTTCGTACTTATAAAGCTCTTTACTGGATGTCAGATAATATAAGATCGGACGGACCATTCACGTTTCCATCGTCCAATATTTATGCGCAGGTGGACGGTGATGGACCACTCATACGCCGTGGAGACATTCACGTTGCTAAACACTCCATACCGCCCACTGTGGCCTAGACAGAGTAGACACACTCACTGACTTGGTTTGATGCATATTAGCATTGTAATCCAGTTTAACATTAACGTGGAGCGCAAAGAAACGTACTAATAGACAGACATGAACCTCAAATTATGATGGTGAAAAACGCAGAGATTTTGGTCAGATAAATAGTAAGTACCGCTTCATTTACAATACGTGCAGAAAGAGCTTAAGAACACAAGACAATTATGGACTTCATCTAAGATAGACATTGTGACAATGATAACATAAGTAAGAGAGAAAATAAGGAGGAGTGGACATCTGAGTCTTCACGTAGAATTCTCAATACAGCAGGAATCAGGCTAGCATTTGAACCTACAAACGCACTCAAGGACAACCTTTGTATGTAAGGGGACCCAGCGAACTCAAGTGAAGAAAATAATATAATTTACAAAACACCTTTGAATGACTGTGAGTAAAGTCGACTAAAACGGTCAAACTATTAGATCAGGAGCAGTCAGGTTGCCAGAACATAAGGATTACGTTAGGGTCAGAATGGTTGATCCCACGAAGAAAAAGGCTCACCAACTGAAATGCATGCAACAACACAAAACCACACAATAGGACTGGACAGAGTCGAAATTCTAAGAAGTAAAATAAGTAAGTGGAGAGAGAGATTGGCTACTGAATGTTGTCTGGTTTATTGAGTCTACACCCAACATATGCAATGGAAATGACTCATCACTCCTACCAGAAATATGGAAAATAATACTACCGATCAAATTAAGCGATGAAAGATAATGATGGAATTATATAAACGAAGTTAGAAAGTTGTGTGCATAGTACCGTGATATGATTGTGAGCTGGAATAAATTATGCTCGAAATGTCATCAGTAAATATTACTTACTGTACAACACACGGTTGAACTTTATTAAAATACAATTTACCCACAATAGATAAAAATCGGATGATATTCATTTGAAATGTACTTACTAGTAACAGTGGTCAGTCTCTCTGAAGTTGTCTTTAAATCCAATGATTCGCCTTGAAATGAAATGAAGAATTGTATTAAGAGGACAATTATTATACAACGAATGCGTTCCAGAATACTGAAGATTATTAGAAAACAATTTCTTCACATGAAATGCATCAAACGCCTCTCGGGTGCAGAAACACAACATCTCAAAATGCGTATTCAGGTAATTTAAATCTGAGGACATTTTAGACTGACACACTGTACGCACAAGAGAACACATCTCTGTGCAACTGTTAACATAGACAGTTGCTGATTCAGAATTGAGAAGATAGATTCCGGCGTAATTACACTGCTGGTCACAATCTATCACGCAAGATGAATTCGATCTGAAAGCATACGCTACAGTGACCATTCAGGAGTGAGAGCTTAATGAATGAGAATAGCTCGTGAGAGCGACCGGTGAAATATTCAACAGTTCTAGTGAATATGGCGAACATTTCGTAATTATCACGTCACAAATATACCATCGTTTGAAAAAACGTGCTTACCTGAATTTATGGCTGCAAATGCCAGTAGAGTGATGAAGGCTGTGTGACTATAAGCAAAGTAGACCATCTTCTTATGGTAGCTGAATTTCGGTTCCCTTATTTATACTGCTACAAACAATCACAGTTATTGTTGTCATCCGATGATTGGTTGACCAAAATAATCACGATTTTGTCTTTCTTTTCTAGAAGACTGTGAGTGTCGGGATTGGTGAATGAGAGAACGTCTCAAGACGTCGCGTGACTGATAAAATTAATTGCCAGAATCCGATGGATGTGATGAAATCTGTAATATAATATAATCTATAATTAAATATATTGTTGGACTTACATGTTCATTTGGACCAAGTCAGTAAGTCTATGGTTTTGTTATCATTTTTGTTAACTGTTTTCGACGGTGACACTGTGGTGAGAGCAGGCTGCTAGCCGATTGGTTGGCACTAATCTACGTTAAGGTCTAGGTCACTAATATGGGCCGTGAGAAAATATGAACAAGGCCGAGTCAACAACCAATCACAGCAAAGTTAACGTGGCAAAATATGATTCGCAGATAGAGAACTCTGTTTGTCAAGGAATCCCGAAACAACCAATCAGAAGCCTGCGTTTGTCTACCTAAACAACCAATCAGATGACTGCGCTTGTCTATAATAATGTTGTCTGAAATATGTATAAATACGTGTTGATTTTCATAATAAAACGATCTGTTGCCTGGCCCTTGTCTTCTGTTGTTACAACACCACCACTACGGTCCTGCTTTGTTGTTGTTGTAGCTGCCTTCCTGTTAGGAATTTTGTTTCTTTTCGCTGGTGTTTTCCTGATTGCTTTATCCCTTGTTTTCATGATTCTGAGGGGAGTAACCCAAAGAGTCGCTCCTCCGTAAACTATATATTCACGTACTGACTCCATTCTCATAGGTGAAACTAGCAAATCCACCCTGTGAACAAAGTTGCTACAGAAACTTCAGTATGATTAGACTCCTTGCGACAATTGAAAACTTATGTGTGAGGACATAGAACGTCTAAACCGTATATGAGAAATCTGCCTGAATTGCAATCGAGATGAATAGATATGGTGTTTAAGTACCGAGAATATGCGAAAGCTGGTGGAATGAGAATAGACTCACCCAAATAGACAACGGTATAGTCGATGATCTACTCCGGTCATCCAGAAGACAACCACGAGCTTATTGATGCAATGCCATCATGATGTCACCAACGGCATCGAACGCCCTGAAATAATGAGAGGCGATCTCTTCAGGTTAATGACCGCCGGAGTCAACTCAAAAGGAAGGAAAGTGTTAGTTATACAATGCTATTAACCAAATTTCAACGCAAACCTGAAAAATAAAGAGGAGCTCTACATTCAACTACAAGCAACAATGGACAATACCAACAGCGCAAACAGAACTACCAGTTAACATCAACCCTCCGATGAGAAGAGAAAATCTGAGAGCGATCAAGATGCTTAAACCTGGAAATGCAACAGGATCAGGCAAAATCACCGCAGAAACAATGTAACTGGACCCAGAGAAATAAGCGGATTTGATGAAACCAATACTGGAGAAGGTGTGGAAAGAGGATAAGGTGCCTGCGGGTTGGAAGAAGGGCTATTTATTCAAACTGCCACAGAGAGTAGACTGGAGTCAAGGCATGAAATGTTGCGACATTATGTTACTGTCCATTCAAAGCAAACTGTCGGACCGCATAATCCTGCAGAGATTCAAACACACTTGACTCTGGTGGCCTGCTTAAATCTTGGGCTACGAAATACCTTAAACATTACAAATCAAATTGCATCTAATTTCTCATTTCCAATTCATTTTAAACTACTAAATCTTGTTCAATTATAACTTCTAATCGGATTGTTTGTTCTCGCGACTATTTATTATCCTTAAAACCTACTGATCTGCAGTTCCATAAAAAAGACAAAAAGGCATCATGCCAGATGGCAAAGAGCATTAAAAAATACCCTAATCTATTCATGACTGTTTCCGCAATTATGAGTACTAATTGTCTCTCCCTACCAGCTAAAATTAACTGTCTTCAATCACTTGTGTCTTCCATTATATATCATAATACTAGGATCATATCACTTCAAGAAACATGGCTACATGATCTATATGATGACAATCTAGTGTATCTAAATAACTTCTTATTATTCAGACAAGATCGGTATAGTTCCAGGAAGAAACGCGGTGGTGGTGTCGCCATCTTCATCAATTCACAATGGTGTACATCTAATAATGTATGTTTCAAATTCTCTAGTGACAATATTGACTGCCTAACTGTTAAGTGTCGACCTAAACATTTGTCAAAATATAACTACATATACATCTCGAACACTTATATTGCTCCTGGATGCAATTGCACAGAACTGTCTTTATTTGAGGATGAATTTACCTCCCTTGCTGTCACCTCCTTCGGAAATTCCTTCGCCATAGTTACTGGAGATTTTAATTCTAGTGATCCCAGCTTCCTAATTTCACATTGTTAACCTCTCGACTAGGCTGGATAATACTCTTGATCTTGTGTTTACGAATGACTCAGGAATATTTGAAGCTCGGAAAAGAGCCCTGCTACTTAATTCTGGTCACTGTATCATAAGAATATTGCTCAAAGTATATTGAAAGCAGCACACAAGGGTCTCCTGACACCTTGGAAAGAAAACACAACACATATGTTATTCTCATGACAACATACTGAATCTAAGGACCATGTTAAAAGACACAAACTGGGACTTATTTACCAAAGAAGCTCTTGATAACAAAATTACTAACATAACACATTATCTGAATTTCTGTCTTGATGGTTTTGTCCAAAAGAGACAACCTTCTGAAAATTCGACCGCTTCGCCTCTTCTCAACTCAAAAAGCTTTGTCGCGAAAAAGAGAGCTTGTTCAAAATGAAAATAAATCTGGTGTTAAGAGAATAGACACTTTGATTAAAGCTGAATTACAAGGATTGAATGCTCTCTATAACCAGAAGTTTCTTTCATGTAAATCCCAATCTAATATGTGGAAGTTATTAAAGGAAATCACAGGTGGTAAGCAAATAATGAATGATACTTGTGTAGATGTTGACATGCTTAATAAATCCTTCATATATATCCCTGCAGATATTATGATTCCCTACTCAAATAGTGTAAATAATGACTGCTTCTCATGCTTTAATACGAATGATTTCCTCAGGTGTCTTCAATCTCTCAAGCCTACTCAGTCCCTTGGTCCTGATGGTGTTCCTGCTGTTATCCTCAAGAAGTGTGCTGACATCTTGTGTTCCCCTTTAACTGACATTTTCAACGAATCGTTTTCCAAAAGTATTATACCTGAATCATGGAAAATATCAAGATTCTTCCAGTGCCTAAATCAACAAGTAGACCTAATGTTAAGTTTAGACCCATTGCTATTGCCTCACCTTTTTTGAAAGTTATGGAAAGACTTATTTTACTTAATCTTGAACCCTCTTTAAAACCTTTCAATGACCTCAACCAGTTTGCCTATTAACATAGTAGGTGTACGTTAGATGCCGCTGTTGTCCTAAATCATAGTATGGTCTCTAGTTTAGATAAAGGAGCTAAATACGTTCGCTGTGCTTTCCTTGATTACACATCTGCATTTGACTCTGTTCCTAGGTCTCTCTTGCTAAGTAAGCTTGCTGAAACACAAGCTGAGAGCTGGACAAATAAGTGGTTGCATTCCTATTTTTCTGATAGGAAGCAGTATACCGTCTACAATGGAAAGTCCTCCACTACCTCACTTACTTTAGCTGGTGTTCCTCAATGTGCTGTTCTTTCTCCTTTTCTGTTTTCTTTTTTCTTACATGACTTGCCCAATTATGATGTAGCCCATTTTGTCAAGTATGCTGATGACCTCTCTGTTTCTATGCCTGTCAACTCTCAGTCAGATTGTTCCAATTTAAATAACTTTCTATCGGAAACTAGTCAGTGGTCCTCTTCAAATGGTCTTGAGCTGAATCCGTCTAAATGTCAGGTAGTCAATTTCACTTTCAGACGTAAACGTGACCTACAAGAACTAGTTAGCTCACATGGCCCCACTATATTGATGAAATAGAGGTTGAAAATACATCCAATTTAAAGCACCTTGGGTTGGGTCTTTCCACCGATCTTTCCTGGTCCTCCCACATCTTGCTAGTTACTAGAAAGATGATTCGCTTCACGTTCTACATCAGGAAATTTAGGCAGTCTGGCATAAAGCAGTCTTTGCTTTCTCAGTTTGTCAACTCTTGTATTCTACCCATCCCCCTTTACTGCTCCCCATCAATCTTTCCTGGACTACTTAAGAAAGACTTTGCTTTGCTGAGAAGGGCAGGCACTAAAAGCCGTTAGTAGGGCAAGTGGAATATCGTTAAACTCACTGGTTAACACAATTCTGGATAGACATATAATTCCATGTAAAAAACTAGCGAATACAATATTGTCAGACCCCGAGCATCCTCTCTATACGCAGCTCTCTCCCTGCATTTCATCTGGTAGAACTAGAATCAGCTATAGGAGGCTATATGTTATGACTACCAAGTACAAAACTCCACAATACCATATCTGGCACAGCTGTTATGTGATGAGAAATCCGTTAGGTAGGACACGATCAACCCACTGCGTCACTCTAACAAATAGTCCCATTAGTTTCTGTTTTCCTTTCTTTGTTACTATTACACTGTTGTTCTTATCTTCTGTTATACACCCATTTTACACTTCATATCCTGTGGTGGATTGTTTGAAATGTAAACGCAACGCTGTTATCTTTTTCTTTTTCTTTATCTTCTTTTGGGTGTTGCTTTTTGATTTTAAAATCCTATAAAGTTTATGAGGTAATTAGATGCAATATACTGTAATGCACGCTGAAAATTCCATACCTGTACCACAAATACTGTTTGGAATAAAGCTGTTATTATTATTATTACAACTGCAACCAGAACAGGTTGGATTCAGGAGTGAGAAGTCATGCATCGATCGAATTGCAACACTGCGGATCATCATTGAACACAGCTTGAAATGGCAGTCAGCTCTCTACCTCAGCTTCTTGCTGTCTCATGTTTACCTTGAAATCAGTCACAACTCGTGAATTGACTGGTTGTGGATGTGAAGTGTGGGTGCGATGAAGCCATGACAATTGATAAGTATCTGTCAGTTGAATCACACGCAATAATGAGATGATTTCAGGAAGCACCATGCAATCATCACAGTGTTTCACTGGAAATTCTCACCCTATGTGATATTGCGTAGAATTAAAACAGTTTGCGATATCTTCAGTCATCAGGTGGTTATCATCCACACAGGTAATCAGGTGGTCACATAGGACAAATCTTATGTGTTTGAGTGAACAATCGCCAATCTGCACTACATCCATATTCGCTTCCACAAACACGTCGAAAATGAGATGTGCAGGGAGAATCGACGGTGATTGCTGAGCGTTCATTCTCACAATGGTTATTCAGCAAGTTGTTTGTGTTGGTGCAGAAGTCATCGACGAGTTCTCCGTTTTCATTCATCCCTCCGAGAGCTTCTCTACCAATAATGACTTCTCTTCCTGTGTTGTCTGCTCCCAGTTTGGCGTTCATGTCACCGACTGGAGTATCGTTCATTGTTGCCTATAGTTTTCTGTAGAACTCCAGTTTATTTTTTAGTTCTGCGTTGTATTTTGACGCATAGCAATGTATAACTGACACTTTGCTTCCTTTTGATTGGAATCTGGTGGCCATTAACCTGGAGGTGAGAGGCTTCGCTGTTGTTGATGACATTGCTACTAAGAAGTGACGCTGAATGTACAGCATGCCAAGCAATCCACAACAGGAAACTCACTGGACCCTTCGAGGTGGGCAGTAGACTGTGTACTGCAACAGGCAGCGACGGGCGGCGAAATCTGAGAGTAGCAACCTCGTTCAACTACCTGCCTACCTATGTATCTCCCTAGATGGAAACTTTTGTTGTAACTACAGTGGGACAGTGGCAGAGCGGTTAGGATTCTCACCGACCATGCACAATGTCCGGGGTTCAATTCCCGGCCATAGACGCACTCCTTTACCTAGCTAAGCCAGAAATAATACTAGTAAAGAGGCAAGGTTGAACATGAGGTTAGCAATCCATCCTGTAAAATAAACACCGCTACAGAAACTTCAAGCCAATAACTTTGAGCCCTATGTTCGAATGAAGAAACTGAAGGAAAAAGAAAACAGTCGAGCGGAACAAACGAGGATATCAAAGCAGCGAGGATCGGGAAAGCAGGGCAAACTTTCATTTCTTTCAAGTTTATGTCGAGGTCAAAACCACTCCTCAAAATTAAAAACAAGATCTGTATTTCCAACTCTAATGTGAAGTCAGTGCTACTTTATGACCACAGACTTCACCTCTCGTCACAAAGAGCACCTCAAATAAGCTACAGACCTCCTTCAACAGCTGTCTTCGCTTATTATTGCTCAAGAAGAGATGGCCAGATATAAACAATCAGTAGTATTGGGTGATCTCAGGCAATGAGCGAACCAACCCAGTAGGAACCGATTGTGCAACAAATCTGCAGGAAGAAATAGAGGTGGATTGGCTCGCCATACTCTGAGAAAACAAACCATCATCAAGTGATATCACACGAAATGCAGGCCATCACTCGAGTGGTCGCTGAATGAGAACCGGAGAAATGGTCGTCAGTGTGACGGAAGGGTGACACGAAGCAGGTGATATGAAGAGGACATGAAGGCATGTGGTCAGACGTGGAGCCAGATGAAAATGTTGGCAAAGAACCGAACGCAATGGGGACGTTTGGCTGAAGCCTTATATTCCTTGAGGAATTAAAAGAAACAGTGATAATAATGTATCAGTGAAGCTGGATATTTTCTCTCTTGCAGTTCAACGCTCAACACATTTTGACATATTTTCAGCAGGAATCAGTTATGTTGCTGTGAACCTAAGTTCATTGGAAAACGGTTATGATGAAATATATTGGTCATATGCTGACAGGCGATCAGATATTGGCACTCGAAATGTGAAAAATAGTTATAATGATGATCAGAAGGCGCTGAGGAAAGATGTGAAGTTTACTGGTTGAGGAAGAGTAGGAAGTAGTTGAATATACATATGAGATGACGGTATGTTATTCACTGATAATCACATTGGATGAATGTGGTGATTTTGAACGCTTTCTGACTCTTCGGTACTTTCATATATACGTTCCTCTATGAAATTTGTAGAACTACTGTAACAACAGAAGACAAGGGCCAGGCAACAGATCGTTTTATTATGAAAATCAACACGTATTTATACATCTTTCAACTACATTATTATAGACAAGCGCAGTCATCTGATTGGTTGTTTAGGTAGACAAACGCAGGCTTCTGATTGGTTGTTTACTCATGCTTGTTCATATTTTCTCACGGCCCATATTAGTGACCTAGACCTTAACGTAGATTAGTGCCAACCAATCGGCTAGCAGCCTGCTCTCACCACACTCGTCCCCCCGTCAAATACGTGCGACTGAAGTCGGCTTGATCTACTTGGTGCAGGCGTCATCGTTGGCTTGTCTCGCTGTATCCATTTCTGGAGCTCGCTGACGTTCACGCGCCTCTCATTGTTCGCCATTGCGACTGTGTCTGCGTAACCCCATCTCGAAGTGACCATATATGGTCCTTCCCACTTTGGAAACTGTTTGCCTGACCCTGTCGAACATTCGTCCATACTTCGGCTCACACTTTCATATGCTGCTTTCACCCGACCTCCCAGCAGCGTCCCAAGTAGCAGCTCCATCGCTGACAGATCTTGAACGCCACTCAACTGCGCAGAAGCCTTGAAGTCCTGCCCGAAGATCCATATGTCTCCATCGAAAACAGCAGGGCATAGGCTTTCCATTTGTCGGTAGGCAGCGACACCAAATGTAACAACAGAAGACAAGGGCCAGGCAACAGATCGTTTTATTATGAAAATCAACACGTATTTATACATCTTTCAACTACATTATTATAGACAAGCGCAGTCATCTGATTGGTTGTTTAGGTAGACAAACGCAGGCTTCTGATTGGTTGTTTACTCATGCTTGTTCATATTTTCTCACGGCCCATATTAGTGACCTAGACCTTAACGTAGATTAGTGCCAACCAATCGGCTAGCAGCCTGCTCTCACCACACTACCATTTTCTTACTGAATAGATTTCAGTGGATTCCAGACCAAGCGAGGAGATTCCGTCACAGCACTTTTTATTTCTCTAAACACATAATCATTAGCAATAAATTGAAGCACCGCCATACGTTTCAATGAGAGTTACATTGACAAACTGTGACAAGACATCCGAAGATGTCAGTTGTATTTGTTAAGTTCCTATCTTCAATGTTGTCAACAGAAGTGCACACATCTGTCACACCATTTACGTCAGCATAAGTCATTCAGGAGATTCATCTCCATTCAAACGGATAAGTGTAAACAACAAACTAGTGATGCGTTCATTTCTTCGATATGGTCGAATTGATTCACTGTAAACCTGTCAGGTCCATCGATTACGTGATTAACACCTAACTTGAAACACTGCATTGATAGTAAACCTGCTTCTTTTGGAGTAATGTCTGTCTCCAGCTTCGTATTTATAATTCCACTCATAAACACCTCCGCTCGGTGTCTGTCTGGTGCGCATTCAGACGATAAACCGAAGTCTCGTTTCCGGATGAAATGGCCTTCCTCTCCTTCTCTCTGTCTTATCTCCTCTCATCTTTATAAATTTTACAAGTGGCGGGTTTGAAGAAGTGAGTGAGAGCGGTGATTTGAACAAAACAATCGTCTTCTTTATTTATTATTGTGACCTATAAATCGCTCTTATTTTGTCTAATGACTCCTGCTATTCTCACACTCATGTAATTAGCTCAAGGATATTTTATCTAACCAACTACGTAAGGAGAACATGACGGCCTCCGTTTACATCTCGTTAATTCTTCACAGTCCTTGACAATCCCACTTCAACCTACATGGTCTACCGTTGAAAGGCTCTAGTGTGTGGTGGTGAGCGTTGAGAGCCGTCGGTGATGATCAATGCACCTGATGCTACGTTCGTAATTCACTTGACGTTACTGATGGATGAGTGGTGTGATCCAGATATGATGCCAATATTTCTGACTGTGGTGACAATAGCTATTCCCAATCCCGATAGCCTTTCCATCAAAACAGTGTTGTGCAACATTTCAGAGGGATTGAGGGGAAACAATACGAAACACATCTCGTTACACAATCAAGATTATGCGGAGCTTACCGTTTCATGAAATCGCAGTGTTGATACCCGTAGTATCCTCGTTGTTGGTTTCATTTAAACTGCTACACATTTGGAGACATTTATTCAATTTCTGTCTTACGAATGCATTCGCCAGCTTTCAATATTCAAACGGTTTAGTGGCGTGGCACAGTGGTTAAGATTTTCGCCCACCATGCACAAGGTCCGGGGTTCAATCTCCTGCCGACGCACACCTGATATCTATGGTCGGCCTGCAAAATTTGAGCTACCGATATCCATGCTGAAAATCGCATACTTGTACCAAAACTACAGTGTGGAATCAAGCTGTAATCAAAAAAATTTAACAAAAATAAAAGTTGCCTTTCAGTAGTCAACTGGTACTCTGTAGACTGAATGTGGAGGTAAATTAATTCAGCATTTTGGAATCACCTAGTCTACATAGCCAGATACTTTCCCTTGACCACGATGGTAAACGCCAAACACGTTTATTACGACATATTATTCATTTACCAACCTTCGAATTAGGTTCACAAGTCACGTTGATGTTCAGCAGGAGAGGTGTCTCATTTCAATAAATTGATGTGTTTGCTGGAGTTGTAGCCTGGTTGGGCAACAGAGCATTTTAAAGTAAACCGTCCAGCTCAGAAAACACTACATCAATTTCACTGCATCTCCTTTGCATATCGACACGTCAATATGATCTCTTTGATGACAATGACCCACTTCTTACACGGCTAAATCAGATGGAGACGAAGAAAATTAGGAAGGAATACTGTGTCTTCGAAGAATACACTTTGTTTTCTAAAAAGCATGAGACACCTGAACTGAACGAGGACAGACATGAAATGATTGAGTCAAAAGAGAAAAATGATGACATTTTGCGTACTCCTGAAATGAAGCAAACTTTTTCAATGATGCCCAAGCGCCACAAACTTTCGCCTGTCAACTATCTAAATGTCTTTGAATTCGTGATGGTCACCAGATAATTGATGAACTTCCCAGTGATGTCTTATTCAACCTGACATCGTCAGCACAAGTGAGATGATATACACTTGATCACCCAAAATAATACTGAAATTCAGTTATTGAAAGGTGATCGCAGATAAGTTATTGGTTGGAGAATTTCATCGTGACTTGCCATCAGTTAAGGGAACATTGTAAGACTTGGAAGTGCTTACCACCTGTTTCGCCCTCGCTTGTCGCTCTTCATCAGTCCGCACCTACTAGGATTCGAGTTACAGGGCGAACTCATAGAGCATTAGCTCCCTTGGATCTGATCCAATTCCCATGGATTCTAGCTTCTGCCTTTTTTGTGACACAGAACGACCACTTCGTAATATTTTCTTCAGTGAGTAACTGCTTCACCTTCAACCTGATCAAGCATTCACAAGGCAAGCCATGACCAATAGGGTACAGTAAGCTGAAGGTGATGCAGTAAGTCCTAGATTTATTCGCACTGTTAGCATTTGCAGCCATAAATGCAGGTTAGCACTTTTTCAAAAGATCTACCTATCTTGATTCCGAATCAGCAACCGTTCATGTTAACAGTTGCACAGAGATGCGTTCTCCCGTGCGGACAATGTGTCAGTGTAAAATGTCCTCAGATTTAAATTGCCTGAATACGCATTTGGAGATGATGTGTTTCTGTAATGCAATTGCATACAGAAAGCGCCCGAGAGGCGTTTCATGCATTTCAAGTGGAGAAATTGTTTTCTAATAATCTTCAGTATTCTGAAACGTATTCGCTGTATAATAATTGTCGTCTTATTACAGTTCTTTATTTCATTTCGAGGCGCATCGTTGGGTGCAAATATGATTGGTTCTTTTCAACCCAAGGTGAACTGTAGAGTAAACAGGACATCATAGATAGTAAGCACATTTTCATTGCGTATTATTTGAGGTCATCAATTGACTTGAGAATCTATCATGACAGTAGTGCAAGAATGACGAAGGTCTTACAATGTTCGTTGCAGTCATGATCCTCTTCGATGCCTTGAAATTTGCTATAGTATCATTCAGGACAGTGTGGAGAATGATTGTCACGGAAACAATGCAGCAAACATACTACCGAAGAATGCTGAATGGCTTCACTGAAGTTCTTTGAAAAGTCTTCGAAGAAATTATTTCCAGTGTGCGTTAATCACTGGCAATCAGAGATCTTACTTCCTCTTTGACAATTCATACAAAATATTCTCCTCTCCCCTCATATAATATACGTGGAGAATTTTCAGTGATGAGTGATGCCAGAGTAGGTAAAACATGATGCCTTATTTTTGACAATGTTTAAACGCTGAGAGAATGTGCCTTGAATTGTGGAATTTTCAGCATGGATATCGGTAGCCCAAAATTTGCAGGCCGACCATCGATATCAGGTGTGCTTCGTCGGCAGGGTATCGAACCTCGGATCATGTGCATGGTGGGCGAGGGTCCTAACCACTGTGCTTTAGCTTTTGTCGTTTCCTAGACAAGATTCTCAGTCGATATGCAAGCTTACAATGCGAAATAGAAACATGTAAGCAGCAAGCCGAGTTTATTGCAATTATGGACGATGTATTTCAGATACAGACTGCCTGAAAACTGCGTACGAATACATTTGGAAAGAGAATCTTTATACTTGTGCGTTTTAATAATATTTTCCGTTAAAATGTAATTGTATCCACGACATGTTTTCACTGCATTGTATTTGCTTTTGATAAATCTGAAATCTTAAGTTTCGTGATACACTCACTATTGATGACATGCTTTCTCACTGATGACTTCAATTATTAACGCTGAAATTTGCTAATTAAACTTGACCTGAGAGGCTGAATATACAAGCGTCCTTCTATCTTTCCTAGAGATTGCAGATTGTTTCTCCAGCGGTAAGCTTAATATTTTGAATCATTTCTGTATTTATTAACCGTCAAAATTATTTCTCGTCAATATTCTGGCTAACAATCTTCACCTGCATTATATTCGCACTTTACCATCCCAACTGCTCTAATTATTATTTCATTCTTGCATTTTGTCTGCAAAAGTCAAATAAATATAGAGAAACACCTCCTGTACGTAACATGAAGAGACCCTCGAGGACAGTTGTTCGACTGTTGTATTTCTCACTTCACATATTCTTTGGCAAGCTGTCAACTAGTAAACATAATTTGTTCGTCTGAAATCTGATTGTGCTTGTTCTCGACAGCCTTAAGTGTGTAAAATGTTGAGAACAACAGAAATAGGTTGATATGTGTGGAGCTCATGTATTCATGGAAGATGACTTCACATTCAGCGATACGTTGAACTGTTGTCGACAAGAAGCCTCACAATATCAACGCAAATATCATAATGTTTTGCCAATCCAACTGAAATATGCCATCTTTGTATTGTAACGATTTTCGAAATGCCACTCTCGCTCTTTCATAAATAGAAAACAAGGAAGCGTTTCCTTGATACAAATGTTTCGACAATCTACCTTCAACAAATAAACGATGTACTCGTTTGATCCTTTTCTTCATTCACGATGAAATGAGTAACATTTTCACATACACCTACACCGACGGTATATTTCTACATCTCACAATACCTCCATCATGATTTGGATCATTGAACATACACTTGTTATTGTACAATAGTCTATCATGTGTATTTTCCTAGAGTCGAAGGGTAAGGTATGACAAAGGATGGACAAGTTTAGTGTTCAGGATGAGGTCAGTTGATTACAAATGAAATGTCCAGGTCGTGTTACTGTGACAGTTTGATGAATGTGAAACCGAATGAGTACCAACATGATGCCATGATGACTGCAGTTTGGACATTGTGGAATGTTAACATCATGCAACTGAATGATTTTGTAGAGTAGTCAATTATTCGAATCTGTGCGTGAAACAGATCATATGGCGTCATTTCATGTCACGTTTTTCTTGTTCAAATTTCATAATTTTGTCCTGAGTAATGCATACTACAAGATATTCGTCCATGAATTAATTCAGATTTGCAGGCAATGAACAGCACAAAACCGAACTGCATTCAAACACAAGTACTGGATTGGTGAGTTAATTTTCTCTGCATAGTTTCAATGCACAATCGAAAATATAAACAGGGAAACGGTGTATAGGGCACTCTTGTGATAGGTAGAATAGTCAGTGCTTATCTAATGTTTGTTATCAGACGAATGTGTTGATAGATAACAGTCTATCTCATTGGCTAATTCAAATATTCCGCAATATGTTTTTAATATTTCTAGCTTACAAGAATATGTAGATAACCTAATATGATAAGCTGTTGGGTAAGATTTATCTTGCATTAATTTACACCCTCCCTCATACGGAATTGACAGACGAAAGGCGGATCTGTTCACGTAGTCATCGTTAATATCACAAGGGCACAAAATGTGAGACAAAGGGAGACGATGCGTAGGTAAATTACAACACACACTTAGCCAATGCAATGTAGCAACTCATATACTCCGATAAATGATGGAAATGGGAGTTTTCGGTTATTGAAAATATTCAGAATTCTCGAATAGTATGAATAAGCACACATTGTAGGAACAATCACCCTCCTCTCCATCATACGTGTTTCTTGATTGTTTCACCACCTCTATTTTATCCAATAATATTGTCAACTGATTTCATTCTCATACAGAAAATTGAAGAGAAGTACCAGGCTGAGTGTCCGAAATGGCGTAAGTCTGAAGACATGAAGATCGTAGAAGCCTTAGTGAATATTTCATTTTGAATTAAATAAATCAGTTATTCGCTACACCGCTTTGTCTTCATGAATTCGAACTCTATTCAACTGCTGTGTGTGTTCGAGTGTGGTTAATATTTCAGTTCGCGGTGTAAGGTTTCGCAGTGGGCCTCCGTCGTTGAGAATGTGTCGGTGAGAGTTTGGTCATCAGGTGGCTGTTAGCAGACTGAGTCTGTTTGCTTGAGTATGCGTCAGATACCTCTGAGATGGGATGGCGTTTTCATGACACAAACCGTCCGTTGCGTTATTCACACACACGAATCCTGTGAAGATGCCATCGGATCTGTTGCTTTTTCGGTGGACAAAACGTGAAGACACAAACACGTCGTCGACTCCAATTCTAATAGAAATGACTCAATGTAATTTGGAGAGATGATCAGCGAGAACATGGACGAAATGGACCAAGAGCACGTCAAACACGTTTCCACACCGTTCGAAATTAAATAGGTGTCCAGATGTTATCCACCAATTCTACTAACTAACACTGTTATAACAACTATTCTCCTCATTATTGACATCAATTAGATATAACTGAATAAGTTAACACAGAATTGTATGTGGATATGCTGAAATGTCTGTAAAATGCACTTTCATAAATCTGCATGTTTCCAAGCAAAGTGAAATCGTTGTAGTGTGAACACAGGTAGCCGTCAACTGGACATTCCACCTGACGTTTCATAGGTTCCTCTAGAGATGCACAGTTGGAAAACTCTTTAATGACGACTAGATATCACTTATTTGCCGTAAGGTATACGTGGTTCTATTCGTCAACAATACAATAATCAGAAACTCAGAATTCAATGTGTCTTGCAACCACATTGAGAGGCAGGGAGATTAAAGGTCTAACTAGGGTCTGACTAAGATGATTAGAGCTTAAACATGGACAAAAGCAAGTAACAAGTATGCGGTGAACATATAATATGAAAATGTCAGAACAACGATATACAGTGCAGAATAAAACGAATGATAACCACAAAGTTAGTTGCAATATCCAAATTAGTATAGTTATATCAACTAGATATTTCACGAGAGAATTTCGGAGCGATTTCTCCGTCAATCTGTAGCTTTATCTATTCGTTACAAATCATTCCATCCTAAGTCAGTGAAAAAGGATTGATGAAATGTTTCAGTAATAGAGCACAAAAACTAAGTAGCATCAGAGAACATTTAAGACAGGAAGTTAGACATATAAGAGAAGCTTTGAAACGTAATAATTGCCTTGATTATTTGGTCAGGAAATGTGTAGAGAAATGTAAGAGCAAATAAATAATGGCGATAGTGATAGTGATAATAATAATAATTACGACATGCATGTCAAATATGCGAAAGACAACACCATCAATAAGGAATCTAAATCATCAGTAGTAATTCGATACAAGGAAGGAACCACGGAAACCTTACATAGAGTTCTTAACAAGATGGGAATAAAGTGGCTGGCATTGAAACCTACAAACTCAATTGGAAACAAGCTTTGTCGGTTAATGGATCCTGTGGAACAGCCAATTAAATAAAACCATTTAGTTTATATAATGTCCTGCTGGGCAAAGTAGTAGAACATGGGCAGTCACACTACCTGGACATAAAAAGTTAGCGAAATCTAGATCGGTTGACTCGAATAGGATGAAAAATCTAGCGAATAGTTCAGCCGTATCACTCACTACATGCAATAACACACAACCGTGCAATAAGATGGGATAGAATGATAGTTTTAAAATCTAATGTCACAGGGTGGATGGAGAGATTGATAACAGAAGTTTTGTTTATAGAATCAACCGAATAAAAATACATGTGAAAGGAATGATTCAACACCTGTCCTTTTGGATATCTAAAAACTCTACTACACCAACGACGACAAATAGGAGGGAGGGAAGAAGACTATGAAACAACAAGTTTCGAAGTCTTGTGATTGTAGTTGATATGAATATGACGCACTCCTTTACATCGCTAAGCCAGTAACAAGACTAATAAAAAGGGAAGTTTGGACATGAGGCTAACAACCCCATCCTGTAAAAATAATCAAGACTGCTACAAAAGCTTCAAGCCACTAGCGTGAAGCCCTATGTTCTACTGAGAACGTAAAGGATTACAAAAAGCACAATAAACTTTGTTCGAAACGTCATCCAGTAAATAATACTGTTTCATTGTGTGATACATCTAATAAGCAAACTAAAACAGAAGCGAATAGACTGTAGAGAATATAAGCAGTTGAGAAATCTACCACTTTCGGGTCGAAATACGAAGGTTGATGAAAGTGAGGATGAGAAATCACAGTACCTCTGAGTGAGTTTCCGAATACTAAGTGGGGGAAAGGTGAAAATTGAGTTCGAAAGAAGTAGTTTATTTCTACGTGTATTCATGCAGTTCCCAAAGTGTATTTCCTCTAAAATATACTTCACCTATCAAATGGCGTTCAAGTTTCATGTACATCACATATGAATCAGTTGCTTCTCAAACTAAGCCGAGTGTTGGCTGATTAACTATTTCAGAATCCAAACGACGTTGTAGGCAGATATTCCCGGCATCAGAAACATCACGCATCCTTGAAACCAGTGTTACTTCTGTCGCCCTCTGCACAGCACATTATAACTGTATTTAAGAAATTCCTTGTTGAGGCCATCAACCAGTTTGACACGATGTGCAATGCATCTCAATTCATGTCATCCCTTGCGTGAATATCCACAGACGGATATAAAATAGAGAAGCCTGTAACGTAAACAATGAAATGTGACGTATGCCTGTTTATAAAAGCTAATGTAGCCTCCAGTGACATCAGTTATGTCGTGAATACCATGTCGGGTGAATCAACAGGATGACATGAAGTAGTGTTTACTCATATTCACTAACACCTTCATCTGAGTATATCTGTAAGTCACCTTGACACCTGATATCTGCGTCCTGACTCATTCATCAATTTCTCAGTGATTTGACTCATCAATTAGACTGAATCGTTTTCGAAAGAAACACGACATGCAGAGTTGAGCTGAGACAAAGCCGTTATGAGTTTTAAGTTGACCGGATTCCTACTGGTTGTTTTCCTTGATTGCACAATAATTATTTGAAATGTATTTCACAAGACAATTTTGAATCTTTGATTTCTTACATCTCACGTGATATTGCTCACCACAAAATATATTTCCAATATTTACTCCATGATGTCGGAGCAGAGTATAAAGCGACATTCAGTAGATAAAAATCACGTCTCACCAGCCATATGATTCAAAACAGAACGCCGCTTCAATAATCTATATTAGACTGCCTTACAGTGAAGTAAATCGAAATCAGTTCTACGGTCTTTCAACATGAATTCGTGAATGATCATTAAGAAGGTGAATGAATACAGGGTGATAATGTTTACAGGTTACTTCGACTGATCATTACTCACTATACATTTGTAGGAATGGATTCCACAAGGACTCCAGCCCACACAGAATTAGTCAATCTGAGAAGAACCAAATTCCAAAAAACTGAAGTGAACTGTGCGTGATAAGTAAAACGGCAAGTTTATAGGAAGAGAACCATTGTGATATCTGATACATCAAGCAAAACGTGAAGTTCAGTATAGATAATAAAACGCTTTGTATAGACGTGCTTGACAATGCAGTTCCTCAACGACCACCACTAAACATGATATCTGTAAGGTTAATTGACACCAAGGACATACATTGGTTAATGTTTCCCAGGTGTTTCTTATTTACGTACTGGTATCTGACATACACCTCCCGATTTATGAAATATCTCGGTTTCTGCTTCATATCGAATTGACTTCACTCGTACACTACTGACAGCCATAAGATGACTTCATATTAACCCGTTTCGTCTTCCATCAGTTTCAGTGGAATGGTGATTGCTTTGAAGATATTGACTTCACGATGAATGTTGCATTAAGTTGTCTCATGTGCAACAAGTGATGTGGACCAATGTGATAATTCTGGAAAGTGACCCAATCAATTCAGCTCCATTTTCTACTGATCCAACCGATTGATTCTACACACTATTTGAAGTCCTATCGCTCCTATTGGTTCTCTGAGCTGATCCTGGTGAAAATTGGATATTTCTATCAAAATTACTCATTGCAATGTAGCTATTATTTCCATCATTGTTTTAATCAGATTATTTCTAAAGTATAATTGTTAGAAAGAGAGATGCGTACTAGTAAGTCACACATTCCGTGATGTTGACCTCAGATGACAAAAATATTTCTTCATTCTATAAACAATTACGCGTCATCAAAATCACCTCATGTGTAGCGTGTTCATAATATTTAATAAGCACTATACAACTAACACACTTGTACTAATCATTCTGTATCATTATGTGGTGTGCATCAGTAGCACAAATAATTCTTCTTTCCGTAAACACGCATGAGCCTGTGCACTATTCTCAAATCAATATTCAGCTAGCACACCAGTTTCTGCTGAAACAGACGTGTCTCATTCATTTTATCACTTTGAGAAATGAACTAATGTTAACAGTTGAACGGGAATTCTAGATTTCGCTCTCTAGTAGGTACATTAAGTTATATAATCGGGTTTCAAATCTTCTACATGTGTGCATCCCTATTGACGCTTGATATACACAAGCAGTATTCCAAACTAGCGATCTCGATATTGGTTCCACTCTTCTATGCACCCACGAGAAGTGCTAAATTTGAGTTGCAAAACAAGAAACGCTCCACTATTTGTGAACTGAGTACATATTCACCTAGAAAGATTCCATAGGGAAAAACAGCGAACAGATTATAGGAACATATTCCTAAATCGCTCCAGAAACAAATGGAATCTTCAGAACCTATTAACGGTGAGAACAGGGGACCTAGCTCTTCTATTGCGAAGCATATTATAGAGACAGGACATAAAATTCATGTTAGCATATCTTTTAAACCTATCTATAAAAAGTGTTTGCGGGGTATCCTAACGTTTGTAAAAGCCCTAGCAATTAGAAAGTTCAAGCCACATTTATGCGTTCAAAAACAATCACATTAAACCTTCCTTGGTAAATTTTGTTTTGATACCAGCCATAGCAGATGTACTATTACCTCTGCTATTTGGTTTAGTGGTCTTCATTGTTATTTTGACCTTGAATATGTCCTCCTTTTAACTTGACCTAAGTAGTCTATTTCTCACCTCTTGCCTCTTTATTAATTTCATATATATTCCTATGACAAGTCCGTGTGTGATGGATCAGACTGTTCGAAATGTGTTGTGGGCGCAAATACATGACACGATTGAGACAAATTACGTCTTCTTATTGCCTTTATCTTATGTAACGAATACCACTATAAGTTCTTGAACGTTTTCTCTTGAACTACCTAGTTGCCGTAACTGTACTTACTTGGATATTTCAACTTACTTTGTAGTTGGCTTCCTCTCACCGCCTACAATGTATATCATCGTTATGACGATTGCCTATCATATGTTCACTTCATGCTTATAATTTGTCTGTGTCCCTGTTAGATCTTTGCTGTTAGATCTCACTGCCTCCATTTGTGGTCTTACGATACATTGAAAATATGTTGTTTTACAATGTGATTGATTTTGAGTTAATCGAGGCGATTCTTATCTTCGACTCTCTTCGTGAATTGTTGGTGTGTGATTCTGGTGAAGAGACGTCTAATGCCACCTAGTTGTGAATATTCTACTTGATTCTCACCTACTTATTGCCTACGGTTGCATTTTGGTTCACTAATTTTGCACTGCACTCCTTGTTTTCTACTTGAAATATCGCTTCGTTATATAGCTGCCTAACGACAATTTTGAGGTAATTCTGAGTTCCAGATAAATTATTTGTTGTCGTACAGAACGGATGACTGTTACAAACGTGTTAGTTCCTAGAATAAGTGAATAACATGTAACCACTTATTTGATTTAAAAATGATATGGAAACGTGTATTACGTGCTCTTGGTTCACTAAGTCCATTTCATCCATGATCACCTGCTCAAAAGGCATTGACTCAATTGTAATCAAGATGAAGTCAGTGACGCATATATGACTTCACACCATTGGTTATTAATAAAACAGTAGGTCCGATGACATCTGTCACAAGGTTCATGTGAGTGAATAACACAAGAAACAATTTGTGCCACGTAAACGCTGTCTACTCACAGAGGTATCTGGCGAGCTCCCTATTAAAGAGACAAAGTGTGACAACAGCCACCTAATAACCAATGTCACATTACCAGATTCCCAATGATGACAGCCTTCACCTGATTACAAACAGCAGTTGAATGAAGTTTGATTTCATGAAGAGAAGGCGGTGTAGCAGAAAAGTGATTTATTTATTTAATTTAATTAAAAAGGAAATATTTACGAAAGATTCTACAATCTACATATATTCAAACTTTGACATTCATCCTGGTACTTGTCTTCAGTTTCCTGTAGTAGAATAAAATCAGTCAGCAATATTATTGCATGAAATATTTGTGGTGAAATAATCAAGAGAGACTAATAGTGAGAAGGAGGATGATTGTCGGTGAACTGTGTGCTTATTCATAGAATCTGAGGGTTCTGAATATTTTCAGTGAGTGATGATTGCCATATCCACCATTTTTCGGGGTATTCGAGTTGCTATATTTCAATGATTCACTATGGGTCGTGTGAATTTCACTAGCTTGCTTGCACAGCCTCAGTGACATTTTTGAAGTGCGCATATGCATTCTCATACATTCACCATACCATCTATTTGGATCCGCTACGATATTATTCCTTGATGAATATCCCCACTGTAACCTACAACGACACTCATAACGCTTTTAACATTCGATTAAACAGGAGTATTCAAAGCTGTCATTTGAACCACACATTCATTAAACAGTATTTCAGCCGAAATATTGTCGAATATTCAACGGTGAAATTATTCTCGAACTGTTGCGTTGAATATCTGCATCGTGTCTTGTGCTTTGCCCATTCATCATCCACAACACTGTCTCACATTTCGTGCGCTTCATATTAGAGTCACTACACCGATAACAGACCTTCGTATGTTAAGATGTGGAAATGTGATGCAAAATAAACCTCACCTGTCAACTGTTTCAATTGGGTTTTGTATAGATTCTTGTAAACTAGAAATGATAAAACAGGTTGAGAAATATTTGAGTTGACCAGTGAAATGGTTTGTTGTCCATCACTGCGCTTGTCTGATAACTAACATTAGGCAGGCACTGACTATTTGCGAAACCAAATCACAACGTTTACACTGTTTTCGTTTACAAATTTACAATTGTGAAGTAAATTCATACAGAGAAAATGGACTCACAATATTGTTTGGCAATCCAGTGCTTGTGGTTGTATAGTGTAAAAGTCAGCACATTCAGTTGATGAAGATCTGGAATGATTCATCAATGAACACCTTGTAGAGTAAATATCTCACAATCATACTACGACGTTCAAACTGGAAATTATGCGAAATGAAAAGATGCAAAACAATCTGTTTCACGCGCAGACTCAACAAGTTCTCTACTGTACCAACTCACCCACTTGAATGATGCCACTATGCTAGTACTCAATCAGTATCACGTTCAACAAATAGTCTTCTAGTGTGTGTTTCTGCTCACGATAACATTATCTTCACAATCTCATTTGTAGACGACTGAACATATCATGAACACTGAACTTGCTCATCCTGCTTCACCCATTATTACTTGACTCACTGCAAATACTCATCGTAGACTATCGTACAATAAGAGGTGGATGTTCATGAATTCAAATCATGATGAAGATATTGTGACATGTGGAAATATATCATCGTCGTCGTGGGAGTTTATGAAAATGTTATTCATTTCATGAAGAATATAAAAAATGAACAAACGAATACCTTCGTGAGGCACTTCAGGCATATTTTCCCAACACTTGTCCAAAGGAAACGCCATCGTCTTGCCTATTCATGGGTGAGTAAGAGTGAAACACGGTGTGATAAATAACTCAGATTTACAATAGAGGTGTGGAGAATGGCATTTCGAAAATTGTTACACCACACTGACGAAACAATTCAGACTGGTTGGCGTAATGAAATGCTACTTACTACGATATTCTAAGGCTTCTTGTCGGCAACACGTCACTGTATCCTTGAATCTGGGGTCATTTTCTGTAAATAAAGGAGTGTCACACACATCAAGCTACTTCTCTTCTTCTCAATGTCATACACATTTACGCATGTTAAAGGCAAATACAATCAGATTTCAGACGATTAAAATATGTTTACTAGTTGGCGGATTGTCAGAGAATATCCGAAATGAGAAATGCCTCAGTCGAACAACTGTCCTCGAGCACCTCCACATGTTCAGTGCATGACGTAGTTTGCCATCTTTATTTGATGTCAGCAAATAAAAGGCAGTTGAGATGGTAGGGCGGGAATATAAGCCAACTGAGTGCTGTCAGTCAGATAATTGAGGTGAAATAATTATGGTGAAAGATAAGTACAGAAATGATTCAAGATATATAGCTTACCGTTGGAGAGATGGTTTGCGATTTCTAGGAAAGATAGAAAGACGTTTATATATTCAGTATATATATATATTTATATTCAGGTGACCAGAAAATTTAAAATTCAAATCAACAGGAAATGGTCAATACATGTGTAAAGTTGGTTACCGGGGGACGCAATTATACCACTCAAGAAGAAATTTAAATCATTTCATTTTATGCTAAATATTGCGCTGAAGATGTTGTCCAGAAGGATGTCCACAACTAAACCAACCAGCTCAGAGAACACTATTAATTGCATATATTCAACATATCATATCGATTTGTAGTCAACACAATTGCAAACATCCACCACGCGACAGTCGTATAAGCGTTAATTATTGAAATGAACAGTGAGAAAGCAAATCATCAACAGGGAGTGTATCACGAAAATGACTCCATGTATATTGAATGAACAGTCAGTGAGGAGAAAAAAATTTCGTGGATGAAATTACATTTCGAATGAAAAGAATTTCGTGAAACGCACCGTTAATGCGTTCTCTCCCGATCTGTATTTGTATGCAGTTCGCAGGCAGTTAACATCTAAAATAAATAGTCCATCATTTCAATAAACTCGACTTGCTGCTTACACGTCTCTAATCCTTCTCGTACGTTTGCATTTTCCTTGAGAATCTTGTCTAGGAAAACAGAAAAGCGAAAGCGTTGAATGTTTACAACATGTAGAGACGTGCATTTCATTCATGTTACTATGTGCTACATACTGACTGACATGATGGTTGTATTCATGTGGTCATAGTAATAAATTAGAAAGCACAAATCAAGGCATATTTTGGTCAACCTTTCAACATTGTGTAAAATAAGACATCATGTTTTACTCACCCTCTCTAGTTTTTACTGCCTGTTCTGCACCATCCACGATCGGTTTGACTCCGCGTATCAGTACTGTGAGGAGACGAGAATATTTTGCATGAATTGTCAAACAGGAAGTAAGAGCATTGAATGCAAGTGTATAACGCAAATTGGAAATATTTTCATCCAAAGACGTCTGAAGGAATTTCACTTTAGCCACTCAGCACACTTCGATAGTATGTCTGCACCACTGTTTCCGTGCTAATCAGTCTCCCCACTGTCATCATTGATAATATATCACTTTCCGAGTCTTCAAGGAAAGCAATGACCATAACGATCATTGTGAGACCTTCGTTATTCATAAACTATTGTCATGATGAATTCACAAGTCACATGATAAAATCAAATCATATGAATTGAAAACGTGCTTACGATCAGTAGCGGAAATCTTAGCTTCGATGTCCTGTTTACTCCATGGTTCACCTTGAATTCAAAAGAAGAAATGCGAACAATATTTGTTATACAGAGGAGGAGCCTTAGAATACTGAAGGTTATCAGAACAATTTCTATAGTTGAAATGCATCAAACTGCTCTCGGGCGCTTTATGTATGCCATTGCAGTGCAGAAACACATCATCTCTAA
The DNA here is from genome assembly GCA_944472135.2 of Trichobilharzia regenti. Taxonomy (NCBI): domain Eukaryota; kingdom Metazoa; phylum Platyhelminthes; class Trematoda; order Strigeidida; family Schistosomatidae; genus Trichobilharzia; species Trichobilharzia regenti. Next base: position 23,298 of record CALYDD020000198.1, on the reverse strand, counting down.
ATGTGTATTCAACCTATTTAAATCTCAGGAAATTTTAGACTGACACATTATCCGAATAGGAGAACATGTCACTGTGCAACTGTAATCACACACAGTTTCTGAGTCAGAATTAAGATGAAAGACGTCTCGGTGATTATGCTGCTGGTCACCATCTACCAAGTAAGATGTGTTTGAGATGAAAGCATACATGAAAGTGAGCATTTTGGAGTAAAAGCTCAACCAGAGAGAATGATCGTGAGAGTAACTGCCAAAATATTCAGCAGTTATAGTGAATTAGGCAGATATTTCGCACCGAAATAAGCCACAAATATTCCATCTTTCAAAGAAATGCTTACCTGCGTTTACGGCTACAAATGCCAACAGAGTGACGAAAGCTATGTGGTTGTATGCAAAGTAGACCATCTTCTTATGTGAACTGACTTTTCGCTTCCTTATTTATACCACAACATACAGTCACAGTTAATGTTGTAATCGTGTGATTGGTTGACTACGATGATCATGAATTCATCGTTCATTTGTTGGAGACTGTGAGTGTTGTGATTGGTGAGTGAAACAACGTATCATAATGTCGGATGATTCATACAATGAATCAGTGGAATCTGAAAGGTGTAATGAAATCAATCAATCTGCAGAAATACTTCAATCCAAATAGTAAGCAGAATTCATGTCATGGCATCCACATGAAGAAATCACACTCGCAATGCCTAGCGGAAGATCACATTCGGGGAGTGATCTGGTTTTGCGACGATTTGAATTAGCCTACTAATCTGCAAATGAAGCTGGATATTTTATCCGTGACAGTTCAACACTATAAACGTTTTACATATTCTCAGCAGGGGTGTTTCACATTAATTCCTAATAATAAACTATTGATGAAACTCCACAGTAACTAGCCATGAATGTGAGAATACAGTAGCCGTTGGAGACAAGTCAGAATCGCATCAGATACTGCACTGAGTGCGCTGGTATCACGGGACAGATTGACATTTATTCGGATTGTCATTTTATTGCAGTTGACATATGCAGTCATTGGGAATATGAGGCACAGTGGAACTAAACACGTAAATGACCCGACTGTGTATTTATAACTCACACATATATACGTTTCACGCGTGAGTCATATACAGTGATGTGAATTTTACAAAAATATATACCAACAAATGGAGTGACCTGCATATAAAATCTACTCTCAAAAGTAATAATGAAACGCAGTAACTTTTTGGTGACAAGTAATCAAAGAATAGCACGCGAAATGTGAAAAAAACTAATCATGATGATCAGAGGACGCTGAGGTGAGCGAGAGTAGGAAGGGAGTGAATATCTATGAGATTTCTATACAGCATTCACTTGTGAGCACAGTGGATGAATGTGGTGATTTTCAGCGCATTCTGACGTTTCTTTCCTCTCATGTATACGCTCCTTTATAAAATTTCTAGAACGACCATTTTCTCACTGGATAGTTTTCAGATCGCAGCCCGAGTGAGGAGACTCCATCGCATCATTGTATATTTGTCTAAATGCTCCATCGTTAACAATAAATAGGATTTACAACATACTTTTCAATGGGAGAAACATTGGAAAACAGTGACAAGATATCTATAGATGACAGGTGTATTTGCTTAGTTCTGATCTTCAATGTTGTCAACAGAATTGCACAACTTTTTAACACCATTTGCAACTGCCTCTTGAATTACAGCATCCACGTAAATAATCGGCAGTTCGCAGCAAAAATGAAATAGTTAATTTGACGTTGACAAAGCCGAACGTAGAAGAACAATCTACCCGCAGATATTCACTAACGCGTGAAGCATGCGATGATGAGTTATAGACTGAATGACTGGATTGAATACACAAGGTTAGGCAAATTTTTCACCTCTACCGACTTCAGCGACTTAATAATCTGGCACTCCACGGCCCCATTGGAATAATTATTCACTGAGAAGCGCTGTTTGACACTGGAAACAGTGAACTAGTGAGGCGTCCATTTCTTCGACATGGTTAAATTTATTCAGTGTCTGAGTGTCAGGTCTAGTGCTTATATGGCTATCAACTGACTTGAAATACTCCACGGATTGTATACATTCTTTCGTGACAATCATGTCCATCTCCTGCTTGGTATTTATTATTCTACTCATGAAAACGTCCGCTTCGTTTTTCATTGACTCACATTTAACAGATGCATTGAAGTCTCATTTCTGCATGAAACAGTTTTCTTCAAACTCTCTCTGACTTCTCTCATCTAATCTTTCTAAATTTTTGAAACTGACAGGTCTGCAGACGTCAGTTCCATTATGGGTAAATTTTGTTTGATAAAGTCTCACAGTGTTATACAGTAATGTTTACTGAGGACGGTTATCTGAACAAGTTAACCACCTTCATAATTTACTATTGAGACAATAAATTTAAATCTCTTCATGAAGATCCGCCGAATATAACGATAAATGTCACTGTTGTTTTCATTGTTATTCCCATAGGTGCTGAGTGGAATACACATCGTAGGAAACACACCCTGATTTCTCTCTCGCTGTTTTCCTTCAGTCTTGTTTAGGTCAGTGAAAGATTGAGCATGAGCACTAATTTCATCACAATAACAGAGACTCCAAATCACTGGCGGATAGTTGCATCTAACAAATATCAATCTGTGATCAAACTTGAAACAAATCATTCCCCACGACAAACGACTTCTTGAAAGTCGCCCTCTTCATCACCACAAGAATTTACCTCTTGAACATGGTCATCTAAATTCCGTGTTTAGTAATTGTAGTTTAAAATTAATTTTGGAAGGCACAAAATCATACAGACCTTGAATACTCTTGTAAAATGAGAATCTACTGCTGTAAATCTCTTTTGGCATATCAGAATTTTCAAGTATTAGAATTCACACAGAAATATCAAGACAAATATACACTCTGCGTTAATTATCTCAGAGTACAATCAAAAATCGTTTCTCAGAAAAGCGGACAAATATGATAACTATAATTGTTCATATTTTTCTTATGGGATGCGATTGAAGAATAGAGTTTCAGCGACGCACCGCAATACAACTACATCAACACAATCCACGACACCTTCAAATCGTTTGATTTTAACTCGAAGAATGTTTCAAGGGTTCATTTTGAATTACTACATATGAAGATCTCTGTCTAGAAAGAAGATCCACATCTATCTAAATGGTCATTATGGTGATGTGCTCACGTAGGACCTCCTTAGTTCACACTGAAGATGTCAATTTCACTAGAATTAATTGCAGTGTTGTACCTGTATCCCCTAGCATATATACCACCGATAGCACTGATCATTTTCTGACACAGCTAATTTTCCTCGAAGGGCAACAGTGTCCAGTAAAATTCCTCAGAGGTGTCTACATTCGGATTTGTGGAGGTGTCAGTGATAGTCGTCTAGTAACAGGTGCTGATAGGAGATTTTATATATAATGTCAGTGACATCATTTGCGGATGTGTGAAACTCGAAAGATTTTGAGGAGTGATCACGGAAGAATAATGATGAGAGTTTGATGCATTCAGGAGTTGATAAATGTTGAATGCGTTTTCACAACTGTGAATGATTTTCACATTAACGCTAACAGTGCGAAGCAAACGGTATTCAGCGTCTCCACTACCCAAACTCGACAGTCTACACCATCTCACGTGGCTGAAAACAACATTTAAGGGACTCGCTAAATCAAGACACATTGTGATTCGACTGATCCCTACTCTTTTTCAACCTAATTCGATATCAGCCAATACCAAATAATAGACGAGGAATGCAATGGCATATTAAAGGTAAGACATGATGCAGTGATTTCACTCTATTCAGCTTAACAACCTCATCCACTGGTTTTGTGTCACTACACCACATCTGCAAGGAAAATCAGAGAGAATCTCTGCGCACTAGGCATGTTCTTCGATAGACAACTAGAAGTGACGTCTTCACGGGAGATGACGTGGAATTGTAAACATCTCATCGGACTTTCTCTTCCCGTACTACTATTTCATCAGCATTCAGTCAATTTGAGCATCTGGAAATTTGAAAAGGATTTGAGGATTACAGTGTTCTGAACACCTGTATCAGTCCTTTGCTTCAATATTGGAGTTACTGGAATCCCCAACGGAAGTCACATCTACTCATTTCATCTTTGATGGACAATCACGTCATCCGTGTGAAGTGCACATTGTACCTTTGAACTTTTGTTTAAACTCGCTCACCCATGGTGATACACTTGTTATCTTTTGAGTTGTGAGTCTTCCGTACGTTCATTGGTTCGCTCTCTTGTTGTGCTCTTTTTCTGCACACTCTCCGAGCCTAGCTCCAGCAACGTCTGCAGATAAGTTGTACAGTCACTTTATTTATTAAATCTGTTATTCAGTTACATTAAATACAACTCATACTAAGAATTCTTTACATTTTTAGCCTTTAAACTTTGATTGGGTTAATCAGTACTTACACGTTAGGTAGAGTACTGGTAATGTCATAGGATGGTGAAGTTTTAGTAAGTGTGGTGATATCGAGGACTATTTTAATTCTAGCCCCAACACTTACACGCGTATACGTTCGAAGAAGGGAGAATGAAATACTTGACTTTTTAGCTTTCTGAGTTTCATCTATTCCTTACAGATTTTTGAGAATGCAACTTCTAAATGATGTGACATTATGGTTGGCGTATCACTGATGAGTAATGGAATAATCTGGCTTCACATGCTCCAGCGCAGCAGTAAACACTTGCAGATTTAGCTAGATGCATTTCATGTGTCACGGTCACAAAAATGACGTTCTCTTTCCACACACGATTTACTTTTCATTATTGAATTCCAGTATGGAGACCAACAAATCTACTTCAATTAAGACACTGGAAGCTAATTCCACCATGAAGTAAACTTACTCGATACAGTTTCACTGGGTTGTGCAGTATTATTTACCGAAAACCTTTCACTCTCTGATGGAATGATACACCCACACAGTGTGTACGTTCTGAACTTACACAACAAGAAGAAATTGTCAAAGTAAATGGTGAAAAAACCTGAGATGTCGATTATTTCGGTGTGAAAACTCCTGATGTTCTCAAATGTCTGAAATATCTGAAACACTGTATAAGAAAAAACTGTATAAGATGAAAGATAAAAGTGGTGTAAAAAGAACTAACTTCTTAATCAAGTCTGAAATGCAGAGGTTGAATGTAATATATAACCAGAAATTCATATCCTGCAAAAGTCCTTTTAATATGTGGAAACTATTTAAGGAAATCACTGGTGGTAAGCAGATAAACAATATTCCATATTCTTTTGATGCATGTTCTCTTAACAAATCTTTCATTTAATCTCCCTCAAATGTCATGCTTCCCAGCATCACTAGTGTTAATAATAGCCCATTTCCAGGTTTTAACACAAATGATGTTCAAAAGTGCCCGAAGTCTCCAAACCCTTCCCAGAGCTTAGGTCCAGATTATGTACCAAGTATTATTCTTTAAAAATGTTCTGATATTCTGTGTCACCCCTCCCCACTGATCTATTTAACAAATGTTTTTCCGATAATATTGTGCCTGCCGTTTGGAAGGACATCAAAGTTGTACCTATAGCCAAATTATCTACTGGAGCATGTGTCGAATTTAGACCCATTGCTATTACGTCTCCTTTTTTGAAAACTATGGAGAAATTACTTTTGATTAGTCTTGTACCCTCGCTTAATCCTTTAATGACCCCAAACAATTTGTCTATAAGCACAGTAGAAGCACTTTAGATGCAGCTTCCGTCCTGTATCATAACATTGCTTCCAGTCTAGACAAGGGGGCTAAATTTGTTCGTTGTGTCTTCCTAGACTACACATCTGCTTTCGACTCGGTCACTAGGGACGTCTAATAAAATAAACTTGCTGCTAGTCAAACAGAATGTTGGGCTGTTAACTGGTTGCATTCCTATTTCTCAGAAAGAAACCAGTACACCGTGTATAAATATGAGTCTTCCACTTCATTGCCTACTGAAGCTGGTGTCCCTCAAGGCGCTGTCCTTTCTCCTTTTCTTTTTTCTTTCTTCTTACATGACTTGCCTCACTCTGATGAAATCAACTTTGTGAAGTACGCTGATGATTTAACGGTTTCAATGGCTGTTAACTCACAGCCGGCTAGATTCTACCAAAATAAATAGCTTTCTCTCGGGAGTCAGCAAATGGTCTGAGTCAAACGGTCTTAAACTGAATCCTTCTAAGTGTCAAACTGTTAATTTCAGCTTAAGATGTAAAAGACAGTTAAAAGAAGTCATCGATTCTCATGACAGTTGTAAGATTGACGACAATGATATAGGAGTCAAATCAGAAATTAAATATCACTGACTCATTCTCTCTTCTGATCTCTCCTGGACTTCCCATGTCTTAGCGATCTCCAGTAAAATATTCCGCCTGACATTTTACATTAAGAAGTTAAGACACTCGAGTATAACTCAACCCCTCCTCCTACAGTTCATAAACTCTTGCATCCTACCTATTCTTCTTTATTGCTCACCCCTGCTTATTCTTTCCTGGTTTGCTTAAAGAAGACTATGTCACAATTCGTAGAATGCTGAAGACTGTCAGTAGAATGAGTGGTGTCCCAGTGGACCACATAGTTAACGTCGTTGTCGATAGGCACTTGACTTCGTGCAATAAATTTGCTAAAGGGATTTTTTCTGACTTGGAGCATCCGCTTTATTTACCCTCAGCTTTCACCTTGCATCTCCTCAGGTAGAACAAGGAGTAACTTCAGACAACTGTATGCTCGCACGTCTCAGTATAGAAATTCTATGATACCATACTTGACAGCAAGTATTTTATGTGATGAAAATAGTGTCAGGCAAGAAGTAATTAACCTTTTTTCATCTAGTAAATAAACAATTTCCTCCATCCATCCTTATATACCTTCAAGTTTTACTTTTATTATTTCTATTATATTTATGGTCCTGTTGCTTCTTTGTTTTACTCTCATAATTGCAATCACCAACTTATCTCAGTGACTGCTGTAGTCTTTGTTTTTCCCCTCACCATCACCATCATGTAAAGAGAACATTATATTCAATATTTTTAAACATGCTAGGATCTCTATACCACATTGCCAATACTGTGAAACAAGCCCACAGTAATTTTCACTTGTATTATTATTATTATTACTACCCTAGCTGTTATCATTATTATTGTTATTTCCATTTTATATGCTGCCTGTTTTTGACATTAACCACCCCTGTTGTAAATGTGAAAAAATTTTCTGTGTGATTAATTTTTATTTATAATTTGAGGAAATTAGATGCAGTAATATTGTGATTAATGCTGAAAATTCCATTCCATTCTGTATCACAAGTACTGTTTTTGGAATAAAGTGAATCATTATAATTATCATTAAACAGCTGTCCAGTAATCCCAGGCATTCGAATGCCTCCTATTCTCCCCATACTGTTTTATTTGATGCGTGGAAAGATATTGAAGTTCAGTTCGGAGATAAATTATGTACTGGTATTATTGTTAGATTTGGAACTATTGCAATTATCCTAATTTTTGAAATTCAGGAAGAAATTAGGTTTACACAAACATGAACCCTTCTTGAAGGCTTTCAGTGACGCCCAACAATCTCCTTATAGGTGGTTCGAAAGTGATTCTGTCTTACATAAAACCATTGTGTCCTTTTTGGCCAAACAGACAGACTTTTTCAGGTGTGCCGCATTTACCCATCAACGGGAATTGTAACGGCGAGTGAGAGAATATTTTCACACACATCTACTCGATGCCTAACTACTTCATCGAGACACTTTTTCATTTTTCGATACACAATATACGTGACATTAGTCGTGCATCCGATGAAGATGCATAGACGAATGAGAACACATGAAAATATTTTGCCAAACATTTATTGTATTGTGGGAGAAACAGAAAGAGGCGACGAGTATATTCAGATAATTAGGCGTAGGAATTGACGAACTGTTACATTTCAGATACTGGAATCCCTTTGAAAAATTTAATCATACCTCAACTTGACCAGAAGAAGTCTGACGAAGTTCATCACTATCAGAACACGGTCCCGGTTTATGTATGTACTGTCGAAGAATGCAATCACAAGTGCTGTCAGCAGTAGATAGTCAATAAGGAAGGTTTTATGCATCAGCATATTCATTGTCCTACCATCTGTGCCAAATTAAAAATGGCTAAGCGAAGAAAGAATATTTCACAATCAAGATGCATGTATTTATACCTGTAAAGAACACTGTGCAGCGAAAAACTGTTCAGTTCATCTAGCTTAACCAACAGAATTAGTTTTACTGATTTCAATCATATCCCTTTCGAATGATCTCCAGCTCTCCTTCCGTTCCACGCAATGCTTGTATTGAATTTATTCCAGTATCGAAATACTTTTGACTCATATGCACAAACGAAGCATATTAGCTATGTGATTACCTTGATGAGGTTATCAGGAATACATTGTGCTCCCAATATCATCAGTATATAACACTGTGTGACTTGATGAATGTCAAAATGCGATTTCCATATTCTCTATACATCCTTCCACCTAGAAAAGTCATAGCCACTGACAGTTCACTTCACTTCATGTAATCTGTCCTACTCAAATGTTACCGAAGTCTACTATTAATGCTCTTCCTCTGATGGCTGATTGTTTATCTAAGTGACGTAATTGGAGCGAGATTGATTTTACCCAATTCCGATCTCTCATACTCCCTTGCACCTGTCTGTTTGAACGTCACCTGAAAAGCATTCACACGTGTCGTTCTGAATAAAAAAATTCATTGTAGTTTTTTGCTCATCAGTCTTGTGTCTCCCAATGTACTTCCAGTAGTATATATATATATTTATGTCTCTGTATGTAGAATATTCAGCTGAAGGGTTCCATGAAATTTGGTGCACTCAGTCAGTCCTTCTCTATTTAACTTTGTTGGTAAAAAGACAATTGCAGCGAAGAAAATTTTCTTTTCAACGAAGTTTTCATCTAGGCCGTACATTCGCGTATTTATATCAAATGGATTGAAAGGTTCCGGAATAACATTCGGTTAAGGGTCAAATTTATAAAAATTACAATTAGGAACTAGAATGTCACATTAAAAAGGGTGTGGATACAGCCCAAACGAAGTAGCATCATAATAACTAAGAAGATTGACATTGTGCAACTGGGGTTCAGAAATGTGTGAATAGCAAAATAGACAAGATGTCTGGATAAAAACTAATGTGATGAATAATGCAATTAGGGATTAAATATGTAGAAATAGGAAAATGACAAAATAAACGTGAAGTTCGGATATGAAAATGTGTTAGTGTAAACAGGGATTAAGAAGAACTTGAAATAGCATGAATAAACAGGACGTTTAGATAAAAATGGCGACGGGATGGTCATTGCTAAAAACATTTACCTGTTTATGATGGCCATGTCAGGGACAGAGGGTTGGACGTATTTCATTTGGATACAAAGCGTGGGTTTGAGCTTTTGGATAGCTAGTGCCTCAGCTATGCCCAGATGTCTTGATTTCACTCCCTTTGATAGGTTTTGATTGAATCTTGAATATTGTATGCTTTGAATGATTTTTCGAAAGGCGCTAAAAGTCCTGAATTGGCCAGATGTTCTCTTACTGAACTCTTTACACGTTTTTAGTCTTCTTTGTACTAGCCAGACAGGGTAGTGTTCACGAGCGCCTTTTGTAAGTCGGTGCATAATATGGCCGATGTACTCAGCTCCACAAGAGCAAGCGAACTGGTATTTGCACGTTGAGGTGCCTAAATCGACCGCTTGTCTTTCTCGTTCTGGCTGGACAGCTTTGCAGGAAAACGTCAGTGGTAAGCTCGCGGCCAAGTGTGTTTTCCTCAGTGATCAGTAGAGTCGTTTACAAAGGATTTCTGCTTCGTTAACACCTATGAATTCTGGATTAGGCAGAAATATATTCCTTGGAACGGATTGGAATTTGTTGCTTGTTTTACGACAGCTTACCAATGGAAACCAGTACTCGTGTACTGGACAACTGATTCGCTGGTTATGCCGCTCAATTCAGGAAAAATAATGTCTAGTGAATATGCGGTTAAAATTGCAGCCCTGAATACTCCTATTCAATCGAATCCTGAGAGCATGATGAGTGACGTTTCAAGTTACCGTGCAGATATTCCACAATGAATAAAACCGTCGCACTTCCAGATAGATGGTATATTGAATGCATAAAAATATAGATACACACTTAATACATGTCACTGAGGCTATGCAAGCAAGTCAGTGAAACTCATGTACTCAGACAAATGATGAAAATGGAAGTGATCACTCAGTGGAAATATTGAGAATTCTCGGATTAATATTGAAAATTCTTTCATAAGACTTCGCAGTGTATACGCCATCGGTGAGTATTTGTACTCACTCATGATCCGATATATCGTACTGCTCACAAAGTTTGAATGCAACTGCACACAACTTCGTCCTGAAGGCTGTCAACAACTAGCATCAGATTTATTTCCAATATTCGTTTCTTAGGGATTTCATTTGAATCCAGTTCAACCGCAGTTCCATATCAGTCGAAGAACAACTGAAAACCAGGGAGTACTGGTAGGAGTCAGAATTCAAGGGCAATTTAGTCGAGTTCCAGTAGTTGAATTGTATACAAGCTCGACCTGAAAGAGAAACTGTTCCGTCCGAAACTCTGTGGATGTGCACCATAGACGAACCCTGAACTGGTGAGAATCAGACGTCAAGTACTCCAGTGCTGGTTTCCAATGACGCCATAACTGATACTGACCTGTGTGCGAACTTGATTCAAGCACCATGTGGGACATAACTTTTGATAGTCAAGTGGTTTCGGCAGATTGTCATTAGTTTGTCAATGATTGCTGGTGATTCTTTGACAGATAGCTGGGAGATTACCACACTGACGTCAGGCAACCACACAGTCAACAGATATTTCAAGTATAGAACACGTAGAGAAGCCCAGAATTAGTTAGCCAAAATTCAGTCCGATAAGGTAAAAATTCCACAACAAGGTGGCATCCACATTTCCTTGACAGCAATCACACACCAACAATTACTGGAGACAGTCCAACCAACATCCAAAAACCCCGGCATTTTCTCAAACTATGTCACATTGTAATATAACACATTATCGAGGTTTCGTACAACCACAAGTAGAAGCAGCGAGATTACAGATCTAACAGGGAGAAAGAGAAATAATAACCATGCAGTGAATACATGACAACCGAGTGTAAGTACAGTGATATGTGATGTCGAAGAAGTGTCGATGACAACAACATAGTTCTAGATACTGAATCAGTATTAGTCGAATTACCCACATAATTATAATTATCGGAATTGGATTATTCACGAGGGAGTCTCTGAGCTATTGCTCCGTCACACTGTAGCTTTATGCAACCTTATGTGATGGTAACAAAAGGAATGGACTGTAGATAATATATTGACATCAGTATTCCGTTCTTAGTTGATGTTGTTTCCACTTGGTTTTATGAACCACAAAATCAAAACACAACATGAATACAAGCGGAAGCTGGAGTGAATTCATTTCGACATATAAGAATAATCAGTAACTGTTCATTGTGAATGCTCCAGAATTTGTCATTACTCGTCACCAAGTGACACTCCAGGTATGCCATTGCTGCTGGCTATTTATGGTGAAGTGGAAATTACAATCCATGTAACGCATTGATGTTCTCATAGCTACATAAGAAATCCTGTTCTATCCGAAATAAGGCAGTCGTTCATTCAGCGGAATATAAAAATTTAGCTAATTTAGGAATGGTTGACCACAAGAAGATAAAAAATTTAGAAAAAGGCTGAGCGATTGCAATACATGCATTAACACACAACCACACAAGAGGGTGGGAGAGGGTGAAAATTCCTAAAAGTAATCTAGGTAGGTGGAGAGGCAGGTTCATTACTGAATCCTTGATCATCGAGTCTACACACGACACATGCAATAGGAAGGATTCATCACTCATACCCGAAATATGGAAAATACTACTGCCATTCAAGTCAAGCGGAAATCGAATGAAAAATAATCGAACTATATAAACGAAGTTAGGAAGTCGTGTGAGTACCTTTATTATTATGAGCAATATCTTGTGCTCGAAACGTCATCAGTAAACATTACTGTTTAACACTGCGAGACCTTATCAAAACAAAATTTACCCATAATGGAATTACACTCTACAACAGTGCACAAGTCTTATTCTTATATCAATGAGGCAGTAGGAATATTCAGACAAATAACCGTAGAAATTGACGAGCTGGAACGATAATCACGCACGATAAATATTGCCACGCTTCCCGACTCTCACTATTGCGTCACTTACCACCACATAGAATCTGTTCACTGATTGGTTTGTTGTGTTCTTCTGGGAAGAACAGAGAAGAAAAACACGTTAAGAATCAGGTAGCATTGTAATACCCACTAGTATGGATGAAGTCATGACATGAATAGACAAGCAATTCAACAATTAAAACGCCAATAAACCAGAGAATGTGAAACAAACATTTCAGGCTGCCTTTGAAAATTACAACTGCTCATTGCAGTCGACATGTTGCTGATTTTACATAGCTAAATATCTCATGAATATCGTTTCATTGGCGTAGTGACACCAGGTACCTCGTGCAGCCATCATTATCATCACCATCTATGCTAACCATTGCACAGTAATACACATAAACTTCGGAATAAACACGCATCTGTTGTAGGGTAAATCACCCTATAGAACGCAAAGTGCATGGCCGAAAACTAAATACAGCGGCAAAGAAACTGTAACATATCAGATACTAGAATCACTTTGTAAAAATAAATCATATCTCACCTTGACCAGAAGAAATCCGACGAAATTCGCGCAACCGACAGATGGTACCAGTTGATGTTTGTACTGGTAACGACTGAAATCACAAGTGCTGTCAAAACTAGAGATCCGATGAGGAAAGTCATATACATGGACATATTCATCGTCCTACAATCCGTGTCAAATTTAAATTGGCTCAGGAAAGAGGCAATACTGCACAGTGAAGATGCATGAATTTATACCTGTCAAGAAAACTGCGATGCGAAAAACTGTTTAACCAACGTAATTAGTTCGATTGATAACACATATCGATACGAATCAACTCCAGATCTCCTTCTGTTTCACGCAGTGCTTGCATTGAATTTATTCCAATATCGAAATACTTTTGACGCATATGCACAAAAGAAGCATATCAGCTACGTGAATACCTTGATGAGATTATCAGCAATACATTGTGCTCTCAATATCATCAAAATATATTGCACTGTGTGACTTGATGACAGTCAAATTGAGATTTCCACGCTCTATATACATCCTTTCTCCCAGAAATGACATGACCACTGACAGAGAGTTCACTTCAACTAATCTGTCCTACTCAAATGTGACCGAAGTCAAACATTGCTCACCTCATAATCTAAACCTAATTTCACAGGGAACTACTTATTCTGAGATTGCGATTATAAGAAACTAATCTGATGGTAGTTGTTGACAGGTTTCAAGACGATGTTGTGTGCAGTTCCAGTCAAAATTTATGAGCAGTATGATATATTGGATCATGAGTGAGTACAAATACTCACCGATGGCGTATACACTGCGAAGTCTTATGAAAGAATTTTCAATATTAATCCGAGAATTCTCAATATTTCCACTGAGTGATCACTTCCATTTTCATCATTTGTCTGAGTACATGAGTTTCACTGACTTGCTTGCATAGCCTCAGTGACATTGATAAAATGTGTATGTGTATTCTCATGCATTCAATATACCATCTGTCTGGAAGTCCTATTGCAGATGAGATAATATTATGGCATGTTAGGAGAAGGTTTGACAATATATGTAAGGGGTGGTTGTGAAATCATCTGTTGGTTACGTTTTTTTAGACCAAGTGAGGGATGATGGCTGTACGACCTTATTCCGAATGCATAGTTTAACCCTTATAGTTGTTCGAATGCTTATCGTCCCTAGCTGTGTGCAGTGAACGCAAACGAAGTCTACTGGGAATCTTCGGTGGGATACGGTGAATAACTGTGAAAGCCCTCCTTTTCGCCAATATATGACCACTATCAAGGAAGTGTGACTAGGTTGAGCTACGGATTGTTTTTGTCTGTCCTTTGTCAATCCACGGAAGGAGCTGACTCTGCAATGAGTTCTCACTTGATGACTTACCGCTAAATTGCAAGTTAATAAATAGAGGTATTTTGCGTCAAGTAAGAGTACTCTCAGAATCTTGAACCTTCTACTTTCCACTCTTTATTCTTCTGTTCACGCTAAACTTACTTCATATTACAGATTAATGAAAATTTCTAGTTAGTGGCATGACAATTAGTTGGAGTTGGTTTCATTGTTATCATTATTATTATTATTGTTATAAATTTTGTTACTCTTCTATTTTTATTTTTCTCGTATGATTTTTCAACTGTCACTGCGATCCCTCTCAAGGTCACAGGTGCTCATTATCTTCACATTCCGATGTGCAAATTACAACAGCCAGAGAAGAAAAGTTTTATTATACTAATACTATTTCTACACAGAAATAGTGAAAACTACTACTTATAATTGTTTGATGTCAGTTTTGATAGTAGTATCGTGTTTTCCCGTGTTTATCAATCTGCTCTCATCACTCAGTTAGGCTGAGAGAGATTTACTGGAATGATTTCGCCTGGCTATATTTCTCAACGACGATGGCCGTTTTCATGTACCGTTATGATGAAACAGTGTTGTGACGATATTTGAAATACGTTTTGGTTATGTGAGAAGTATCTATCTGATTCAGTGTGTGAGCACACTCTTTTCTCTTTGCAATTGCCAACCACAGGTGAACAGGTGAATGGTGTTTCACATAAAGCATGAAAACGGCCCACGAATATCATGTGTCATTTTCAGTTGGTGTCGCTCATCGATGGAGGCTGGGACATGTTATATCTATTTCATTTCGTTATCGTGACAAGCAAGTAGTGAGTATGTATCATTGATCCAACGGAGCGCAATATTCGAACTGATAACAATCCTTCTGATTCTGGCTGCATAACCTTTGAAAGTTTTGCTAAGATAACTGGTTGAAAACCGAAAAAATATTTTTCACCGGAAAACTGGGTAAGGCCACTTCAAGACCACTATCAAACGCTACAAAGTCTTTACTGAACACCGTCAGATTGAAGCTGTGAGTGACTTAGCTTCGAGCTGAGTCGATTGAATTAAGAGAATCCTGTACCAACCAGTATCTACAGCTCTTCCAGAAGAATTTCCAGAGGACACAGAAGACACTGTTGGTGAACATCAGTCCTGAGGAAGAGCAGAATTTCACGAGCCTGAGAAGATATTCAGTTCCTGGAAGGCAGCACCATGGCGTGGAATCCGTCAAGAGTTACGTTTGCAGAATACATGCGTGAAGAAACAAACAGTTCTGACTGCTGCATGTCTGCATCGCAACTCTCCCATATCGGAGATTAGCTGTCTGCACATATTGGATCATCGAGTTCTCTGAAGTTTATGGCAAAAGAACAAATTGAGACTTCGGAAAGAATAAGGAAACTGTGTCACAATTCGAAATTGGCTAGTCGGTTTAAAGTGGTCACTTGCCAGCCATCAATAAGGCCGAATCTAAGGGAGAGCAATTTACTGCTTCCAAAGAACTGATTGACGATTACATGTGAGAGACATTAGACCAACCATTCAAATGTGTGTCAGTATTGCTGACAAACTGTGAACAGGAAAGTCGTTGGCCAGAGGGTTACGCTTCCGTTTTCATTTACTTAGTTGTGATAATCGGGGTGCAGTGAACTGTGACAACACAATCCATAACATTGAAGAAAATATCAGGCAAATGTTTGTGATGGCACTCTGTCAGAAACGACGCTGGCTTAGTCCTCGCAAACTAGTCGGAATATGTTCGCGAAATGTTCATAATGAGACATATGATTATCCGAATAGAAATATTGAGAACTGTCCTATCCTATCGTCTCTCCTAATACCATTTTGATTCTTCTCTCCTTAGACACCGTCATTTCTAACTCTGTTGGTCGAGGTTGATGATATTTTACCTAGGAATAATATATCACTCGTATTTGCTCTACTCTTAATTCAACATAACTACAAAATTCGACTGCTGTGAATTACTGGCATTATGCATCATCATTCGGCTGTCGAATAAGATGTATGCATTCTGGTAGCGCTCGTGTTCGGAGCGTTGAAGAAATAGTCAAATCATTTGAAGATTTACACTATCGAAGACTGTTTCAGAGTGAGTGAAGTTGAGGCAATAGGTTGACGGACATCCCGCTATGCGTGTAAACCACTAGTGCTGTCGCAAATCAATTTAGGCATGACTCAATTTCGTGAAATCTGGGGAAACATTTGCATTCGAAACACTTTCAGTTATCTCGAGATGAGGATTGAGGTTGCTGGTCGCCTCAGGATTATGTTGATCCGGACGACTCAGCGTTTATTTTGTTCTCTCTCACCGTCAAGTCAGATTCTTTCTTTCTCTTTTGTCAGTTTCATTTGCATTGGCTCATTTAAGTGTGATCAACCGGTTATCTCGTATAGAGATATGAGGTCTGTCTTGCGCGCAGCCTGATTTCAATCCGTGTCAAATTTAAATTGGCTCAGGAAAGAGGCAATACTGCACAGTCAAGATGCATGAATTTATACCTGTCAAGAAAACTGCGATGCGAAAAGCTGTTTAACCAACGTAATTAGTTCGATTGATAACACATATCGATACGAATCACTTCCAGATCTCCTTCTGTTTCACGCAGTGCTTGCATTGAATTTATTCCAATATCGAAATACTTTTGACTCATATGCACAAACGAAGCATGCAAGCTCCGTGAGTACCTTGGTGTGGTTATCAGCAATACATTGTGCTCTCAATATCATCAAAATATATTGCACTGTGTGACTTGATGACAGTCAAATTGAGATTTCCAAACTCTATATACATCCTTTCTCCGAGAAACGTCATGACCACTGACAGAGAGTTCACTTCAACTAATCTGTCCTACTCAAATGTAACTGAAGTCAAACATTGCTCACCTCATAATCTAAAACCTAATCACACAGGAAACTTCTGATTCTGAGAGAACGCACTCTCAGAATGAGAAGTTACCATTTTCCACTCTTTATTCTTCTGTTCACGCTAAACTTACTTCATATTACAGATTAATGAAAATTTCTAGTTAGTGGCATGACAATTAGTTGGAGTTGGTTTCATTGTTATCATTATTATTATTATTGTTATAAATTTTGTTACTCTTCTATTTTTATTTTTCTCGTATGATTTTTCAACTGTCACTGCGATCCCTCTCAAGGTCACAGGTGCTCATTATCTTCACATTCCGATGTGCAAATTACAACAGCCAGAGAAGAAAAGTTTTATTATACTAATACTATTTCTACACAGAAATAGTGAAAACTACTACTTATAATTGTTTGATGTCAGTTTTGATAGTAGTATCGTGTTTTCCCGTCCTTATCAATCTGCTCTCATCACTCAGTTAGACTGAGAGAGATTTACTGGAATGATTTCGCCTGGCTATATTTCTCGACGACGATGGCCGTTTTCATGTACCGTTATGAT
Source organism: Trichobilharzia regenti (assembly GCA_944472135.2). Classification (NCBI taxonomy): domain Eukaryota; kingdom Metazoa; phylum Platyhelminthes; class Trematoda; order Strigeidida; family Schistosomatidae; genus Trichobilharzia; species Trichobilharzia regenti. The sequence goes on along the minus strand of CALYDD020000198.1, from coordinate 5,732 downwards.
GAAACAGTGTTGTGACGATATTTGAAATACGTTTTGGTTATGTGAGAAGTATCTATCTGATTCAGTGTGTGTAAGCACACTTTGTCCACTTACACTTATCATAATACTGCCGTAATCACATTACAAGAAACGTGGTTACATGAACTGTATGATGACAATCTTATCTCACTGAAGGACTTTATTTTATTTCGACAAGAACATCAATGTTTTATTAATAAAATTGGTGGTGGATTTGCAACTTTTATTCACTCCAAATGGTCTTTTTCAAATAACGTCTGCTTCTCATTCTCTAATGACTTCATTGACTGTATATTATTATTATTTTTATTATAATATCCTTTAATTCCTAGAGGAACATAGGCCTTCAGCTACGCATCTACTTTGCCTTCTGTTTTCTGCCAACTGTTCCAACCCACTCCAAGTCTGCCCACATGCTTTCATCTCCTTCTCACATGACCCCCTCCAAGCCACTCTTGCATTGATGACCAACTCGCCGCTTCCCTTTCGGGTTCCACTCGAGCAACGGCTTGTCTAGGGATGTCACCTGACTGTTTCCCCCATAGTATGGCCAGTCCATCTCCATTTCTGCCTGCCTATTTGTTTCATAATTGGTTCCTGACTGGTTCGCCCATTGTCAGAGATCCCTGTTGCTGATCTCTTCTGGCCGGCCATCTGATGTTGAGCGGTATTGAGCGAAGACAACTGTAAATGAAGGTCTGAAGTTTGTTCGAGATGCTCCTTATGACGTGCAGTGCAAGTCTCTGATCCGGATATTGAGTAGCACTGACTTTACATTGGAGTTGAAAATCCGGATGTTATTTTTGATGCTGAGTGCTGTTGACCTCCACACAGATTTGAGAGTAATGAAAGCTTGTCTTACTTTAACGATTCCGGCTTTGACATCCTCATCAGTTCCGCCTGTAGTTGAAGTGGTGCTTCCCAGGTAGGTGAAGGAGGCTGTTTCTTTCAGTTTCTCCCCACTTATGCTGTTTGTTGTCTGTTGTTGTTGCTGTTGCTGTTGGTGTTGGCCAGGAATCTTCATCACCTCTGTTTTATCTATGTTCACTTGAAGTCCTATCTTCTCTGGATGCTTCTTCTGCCAACTTGTTGCTTTTCACTTGCATATCTTCTAGTTTGTGGGAAATCACACATATATCATCGGCGAAGTCCAGATCCTCCAAGTTCCATTTTTGTGTGATTCCATTTGATGCCTGTTTCCTCATCGCCCGCCGCTGTCTGTCGCATTATCCAATCTACTGCAATCAGGAAGATCATTGGTGATAGTAGGCAGCCAGCTTGTCTCACTCCCGTCCTCACTTCGAAGGCTTCCGTAAGCTTCCCGTTGTGGACTACTTGGCAGTGTGCAGCATTGTCGTATAACTGTTGGATGAGATGTGTAATTGTCGATGGGACCCCTTGGTAGTAGCGAAGTAGTTGCCAAATCACCTCTCGATCGACGTCGCGCTGTCGAAGGCTTTTTCAAAGTCGATGAAGTTGAGATAGAGAGGTGACTGCCATTCCAAGATTTGTTCAATGATGATCCGTAGTGTGGCGATTTGATCAATACATGACTTGTTTCTCCTGAATCCAGCTTGCTCCGGTGGACGTTTTTCATCCAGGTTGACATGTTTGATTCTCTCCAGGATGATGCGGCTTGATTTTTTGCTTGGAATGGACAGGAGCATAATTCCGCAACAGTTTTCGCATTGACTTAAGTCTCCTTTCTTCGGTAGTTTGAATAAGTATCCTTTCTTCCAGTCCTCAAGTACTTTGCCCTCTTTCCAAACCTTCCCCAGTAGTGGTGTCATCACGTCTGCTGTTGTCACTGGGTCAATTTTCAATGCTTCTGCTGGGATTCAAACTGGTCCTGCTGCTCTTCCAACTTTAAGCATCTTGATTGCATTAAAGACTTATGATTTCGTCGAGGGGCCGATGTCCTCTGATAGTTCTGTTTCCGTTGTTGGTGTTATTGGGCGCATTTCAAGTATTAGAATTCACACAGAAATATCAAGACAAATATACACTCTGCGTTAATTATCTCAGAGTACAATCAAAAATCGTTTCTCAGAAAAGCGGACAAATATGATAACTATAATTGTTCATATTTTTCTTATGGGATGCGATTGAAGAATAGAGTTTCAGCGACGCACCGCAATACAACTACATCAACACAATCCACGACACTTTCAAATCGTCTGATTTTAACTCGAAGAATGTTTCAAGGGTTCATTTTGAATTACTACATATGAAGACCTCTGTCTAGAAAGAAGATCCACATCTATCTAAATGGTCATTATGGTGATGTGCTCACGTAGGACCTCCTTAGTTCGCACTGAAGATGTTAATTTCACTAGAATTAATTGCAGTGTCTATCTGGTGTACCTGTATCCCCTAGCATATATACCACCGAGAGCACTGATCATTTTCTAGCACAGCTTATTTTCCTCGAAGGGCGACAGTGTCCAGTAAAATTCCTCAGAGGTGTCTACATTCGGATTTGTGAAGGCATGAGTGAAAGTCTTTAAGTATAATGTCAGTGATATCGATTGCAGATTTGTGAAACTCGAGGGATTTTCTGGAGTGATCACGGAAGAATAATGATGAGAGTTTGATGCATTCAGGAGTTGATAAATGTTGAATGCGTTTTCACCACTGTGAATGATTTTCACATTAACGCTAACAGTGCGAAGCAAACGGTATTCAGCGTCTCCACTACCCAAACTCGACAGTTTACACCATCTCACGTGGCTGAAAACAACATTTAAGGGACTCGCTAAATCAAGACACATTGTGATTCGACTGATCCCTACTCTTTTTCAACCTAATTCGATATCAGCCAATACCAAATAATAGAGGAGGAATGCAATGGCATAATAAAGGTAAGACATGATGCAGTGATTTCACTCTATTCAGCTTAACAGCCTCATCCACTGGTTTCGTGTCAATACACCACATCTGCAAGGAACATTCGAGAGAATCTCTGTGCACTAGGCATGTTCTTCGATAGACAACTAGAAGCGACGTCTTCACGGGAGATGACGTCGAGTGGCAAACATCTCATCGCACTTTCTCTTCCCGTACTACTATTTGATCAGCCCTCAGTCAATTTGAGCATCTGGAAATTTCAAAATGATTTGAGGATTACAGTGTTTTGAACACCTGTATAATTACTTTGCTTCAATAGTGGAGTTACTGGAATCCCCAACGGAAGTCACATCTACTCATTTCATCTTTGATGGACAATCACGTCATCCGTGTGAAGTGCACATTGTACCTTTGAACTTTTGTTTAAACTCGCTCACCCATGGTGATACACTTGTTATCTTTTGAGTTGTGAGTCTTCCGTACGTTCATTGGTTCGCTCTCTTGTTGTGCTCTTTTTCTGCACACTCTCCGAGCCTACCTCCAGCAACGTCTGCAGATAAGTTGTACAGTCACTTTATTTATTAAATCTGTTATTCAGTTACATTAAATACAACCCATACTAAGAATTCTTTCCATTTTTAGCCTTTAAACTTTGATTGGGTTAATCAGTACTTACACGTTAGATAGAGTACTGGTAAAGTCATAGGACGGTGAAGTTTTAGTAAGTGTGGTGATATCGAGGACTATTTTAATTCTAGCCCCAACACTTACACGCGTATACGTTCGAAGAAGGGAGAATGAAATACTTGACATTTTAGCTTTCTGAGTTTCATCTATTCCTTACAGATTTTTGAGAATGCAACTTCTAAATGATGTGACATTATGGTTGGCGTATCACTGATGAGTAATGGAATAATCTGGCTTCACATGCTCCAGCGCAGCAGTAAACACTTGCAGATTTAGCTAGATGCATTTCATGTGTCACGGTCACTAAAATGACGTTCTCTTTCCACACACGATTTACTTTTCATCATTGAATTCCAGTATGGAGACCAACAAATCTACTTCAATTAAGACACTGGAAGCTAATTCCACCATGAAGTAAACTTACTCGATACGGTTTCACTGCGTTGTACAGTATTATTTACCGAAAACCTTTCACTCTCTGATGGAATGATACACTCACACAGTGTGTACGTTCTGAACTTACACAACAAGAAGAAAATGTCGAAGAAAATGGTGCGAATACCTGAGATGTTGATTATTTCGGTGTGAAAATTCCTGATGTTCTCAAATGTCTGAAATATCTGAAACACTCAAAAAGCTCACAGACGGACGATGCATCAGCTGTTCACTTTAGAAGATGACGGGACGATTTATGTCATAATCTTACAAACACTTTCATTGCCTCATATTCTAGTGTTGGTTTTTAGAGTCCCGAAATAGGTCAAAAGAGGCGGCGTGTTTAAATCTGGGGCTACCAAAATTTCCATCCTACATATTGCATCTATTTCCTCGGATTTATTCTCTTTTAATTATTCAATTATATATCCAAGTCGCGTTACTTACTCTTGCGATTATTTAAAATCTTTTCAACCTGATGATTTACGACTATATTATAGTAACCTTAAGAAAAAGCATCATGCTGGGTGGCAAAGATCGGTAAAGTCCACTCCAATGCATCAGATGACTGTTCCTGTGGTTATGAGCACAAATTGCAGGTCATTATCGAACAAGATTAACTACTTACATTCTCTGTTATACTCAAATGTGTATTGTAATACTGGTGTAATAACTCTCCAAGAAACTTGGCTCCACGACTCATATGACGATAATTTAGTCTCCTGAAGCGGTTTCACAATCTACAGACAAGACCGATGCAGTTGAAAGAAGAAGAGAGGTGGTGGTGTTGCCACTTTTATTAACTCTCAGTGGTGCTGCTTCGTTTGGTAACTCCTTATCTATAGTGACTGGAGACTTCCATAACTGCGACTGCAGTTTAATTACATTGCTGGGCCATGAAAATGTTGTTAATTTCCCAACTGGACACAATACTTCAATTGATTTAGTATTTATAAATGATTCTGGAATATACGAAGCTCGTAAAAGTGATCCACTCTCGAATTCAGATCACTGTGTTGTACGAGTCTTACCCAAAATTTACGGAAAGTTACACACTAAAGCCTTCTCAAACTTGTCTTAGAAAGTTGTTCACAGATATTGCTCAAATGAGAACGTACATCACCTTAGAAATATGCTCAGTGACACAAAATGGGATCTGTTTATTAATGATTCACTCGATGACACTATCTCTAATATTACATCCTATCTGAAATTCTGTTTTGAAATCTGCTGTCCAAAAGAAACACTATTCGTCAAATTTGACCGTTTCTCCTCGACTCACTTTAAAAAGCTTCGTAGGGAGAAGGAAAAACTGTATAAGATGAAAGATAAAAGTGGTGTAAAAAGAACTAACTTCTTAATCAAGTCTGAAATGCAGAGGTTGAATGTAATATATAACCAGAAATTCATATCCTGCAAAAGTCCTTTTAATATGTGGAAACTATTTAAGGAAATCACTGGTGGTAAGCAGATAAACAATATTCCATATTCTTTTGATGCATGTTCTCTTAACAAATCTTTCATTTAATCTCCCTCAAATGTCATGCTTCCCAGCATCACTAGTGTTAATAATAGCCCATTTCCAGGTTTTAACACAAATGATGTTCAAAAGTGCCCGAAGTCTCCAAACCCTTCCCAGAGCTTAGGTCCAGATTATGTACCAAGTATTATTCTTTAAAAATGTTCTGATATTCTGTGTCACCCCTCCCCACTGATCTATTTAACAAATGTTTTTCCAGTAATAT
>CALYDD020000197.1:0-52108 GCA_944472135.2 Trichobilharzia regenti | reverse complement strand
GTCCGGTCATTCGTTCGTCGGTGACTTCGTGAGATGAAATGTGTGTGTCAGTTGTTTGGTTAGATAGTCAGTTAGTCGGTTGGTTTGTTACTCCATAATAAATAGGTTTATTTTGACAATAATCACACAGTAATGCAGTATTGCCAACTGGATTTGTGTTGTTAATACTACGACATCATTGTGTGAATAATAAAATAAAAAAAATAATCTTATGTGGAATTGGATTGTACCAGAGTGGCCAAGTTCTACACTTAAATTATTTAATTAGTTTGTAAGTTAGTTGGTGAGTTAGTCAGTTAGCTAGCTAGCTAGTCAGTTCGTGAGTGAATGAGTGAGTGAGTGAGTTGATCAGTTATTCAGTTGGTCAGATATTCAGTCAGACAGTTAGTGAGCCATTTATTTACAAAGTAAGCTAGTTATTCAGTCACTTGTTTATTCAGTATTTTCAACAACTGCCCAGTCAGTTAGTAGTTAGTTAGTTAGTTAGTTAGTTAGTTCGTTAGTTAGTTAGAAAGTTAGTTAGTTAGAATGATAGTTAGTTAGTTATTTAGTTAGTTCGTTAGTTAATTAGTTAGTTTTTTTGTTTGTTTGTTAGTTATTTAGTTAGTTAGTTAGTTATTTATTTCATTAGTTAGTAAGTTAGTTTGTCTGTTTGTTTTTTAGTTATTTAGTTAGTTATTTAGTTACTTAGTTAGTACTTTAGTTAGTTAGTTTGTTCGTTATTTCGTTAGATTTTTAGTTCGTTAGTTAGTTAGTTCGTTATTTAGTCAGATAGTTCTTTAGTTAGTTAGTTAGTTAGTTACTTACTTAGTTAGTTCGTTAGTCACAGTTTAGTTAGTTAGTTAGTTAGTTAGTTAGTTAGTTAGATAGTTAGTTAGTTAGTTAGTTAGTTAGTTATTCAGTCACAGGTTAGTTAGTTAGTTAGTCACAAGTTAGTTAGTTAGTTAGTCACAGGTTAGTTAGTTAGTTAGTTCGTTAGTTAGTCACAGGTTAGTTAGTTAGTTAGTCACAGGTTAGTTAGTTAGTTAGTTAGTTACAGGTTAGTTAGTTAGTTTGTTAGTCACTGGTTAGTTAGTTAGCTAGTTAGTTAGTTAGTTAGTTTGTTAGTTAGTTAGTTAGTTAGTTAGTCAGTCACAGGTTAGTTAGTTAATTAGTCACAGGTTAGTTAGTTAGTTAGTTATTTAGTCACAGGTTAGTTAGTTAGCTAGTTAGTTAGTTATTTAATTAGTTATTAGTTAGTCACAGGTTAGTTAGTTAGTTTGTTAGTCACTAGTTTGTTAGTTAGTTAGTTAGTCAGTTAGTTAGTTAGTTAGTTAGTTAGTTAGTTAGTTAGTTAGTCAGTTAGTTAGTTAATTAATTAGTTAGTTAGTTAGTTAGTTAGTCACAGGTTAGTTAGTTAGTTTGTTAGTCACAGGTTAGTTGGTTAGTTAGTTAGTTAGTCAGTTAGTTATTTAGTTAGTTAGTAAGTTAGTTAGTCATTTAGTTAGTCAGTTAGTTAGTTAGTTAATCACATGTTATTTACTTAGTTAGTTAGTTAGTTAGTTAGTCACATGTTAGTTAGTTTGTTAGTTATTTAGTTTGTTTGTTTGTTAGTTATTTAGTTAGTTAGTTAGTTACTTAGTTAGTTCGTTAGTTAGTTAGTAAGTTAGTTAGTTAGTTAGTTAGTGACAGGTTAGTACGTTAGTTAGTTAGTTAAAGGTTAGTTAGTTAGTTAGTTAGTCACAGGTTAGTTAGTTAGTTAGTTAGTTATTTAGTTAGTCAGTTAGTTAGTTAGTTAGTTAGTTAGTTAGTCGCAGGTTAGTTAGTTAGTCACATGTTAGTTAGTTAGTTAGTTAGTTAGTCATAGGTTGGTTAGTTAGTTAGTTAGTTAGTTAGTCACAGGTTATTTAGTTAGTTAGTTAGTTAGTTTGTTTGTTTGTTTGTTAGTTATTTAGTTTGTTACTTAGTTAGTTCGTTAGTTAGTTAGTAAGTTAGTTAGTTAGAATGTTAGTTAGTTAGTTATTTAGTTAGTTCGTTAGTTAGTTAGTTAGTTTGTTTGTTTGTTAGTTATTTAGTTAGTTAGTTAGTTATTTAGTTCATTAGTTAGTTAGTTAGTTTGTCTGTTTGTTTTTTATTTATTTATAGATTTATTTAGTTAGTTAGTTAGTTACTTAGTTTGTTAGTTCGTTATTTCGTTAGATATTTAGTTCGTTAGTTAGTAAGTTCGTTATTTAGTCAGATAGTTCGTTAGTTAGTAAGTTAGTTAGTTATTTAGTTAGTTAGTTAGTTAGTTAGTTAGTTACTTAGTTAGTTAGTTAGTTAGTCACAGTTTAGTTAGTTAGTTAGTTATTTATTTAGTTAGATAGTTAGTTTGTTAGTTAGTTAGTTAGATAATCAGTCACAGGTTAGTTAGTTAGTTTGTCACAGGTTAGTTAGTTAGTTAGTTAGCTATTTAGTCACAGGTTAGTTAGTGAGTTAGTTGGTTAGTTAGTTAGTTAGTCACAGGTTAGTTAGTTAGTTAGTTAGTCACAGGTTAGTTAGTTAGTTAGTTAGTTATTTACAGGTTAGTTAGTTAGTTAGTTAGTCACAGGTGAGTTAGTTAGTTAGTTAGATAGTTAGTTAGTCAGTTAGTTAGTTAGTTAGTTAGTTAGTCGCAGATTATTTAGTTAGTTAGTTAGTTAGTCACATGTTATTTAGTTAGTTAGTCACAGGTTAGTTAGTTAGTCAAAGGTTAGTTAGTTAGTTAGTTAGTTAGTTTGTTTGTTAGTTATTTAGTTAGTTACTTAGTTAGTTCGTTAGTTAGTTAGTAAGTTAGTTAGTTAGAATGATAGTTAGTTAGTTATTTAGTTAGTTCGTTAGTTAATTAGATAGTTTTTTTGTTTGTTTGTTAGTTATTTAGTTAGTTAGTTAGTTATTTATTTCATTAGTTAGTTAGTTAGTTTGTCTGTTTGTTTTTTAGTTATTTAGTTAGTTAGTTAGTTACTTAGTTAGTACTTTAGTTAGTTAGTTTGTTCGTTATTTCGTTAGATATTTAGTTCGTTAGTTAGTTAGTTCTTTATTTAGTCAGATAGTTCTTTAGTTAGTTAGTTACTTACTTAGTTAGTTAGTTAGTCACAGTTTAGTTAGTTAGTTAGTTAGTTAGATGGTTAGTTAGTTAGTTAGTTAGTTAATCAGTCACAGGTTAGTTAGTTAGTTAGTCACAGGTTAGTTAGATAGTTAGTTAGTTAGTTAGTCACAGGTTAGTTAGTTAGTTAGTTAGTTACAGGTTAGTTAGTTAGTTAGTTATTCACAGGTTAGTTATTTAGTTAGTTAGTTAGTTAGTCAGTTAGTTAGTTAGTTAGTTAGTTAGTCAGTCACAGATTAGTTAGTTAGTTAGTCACAGGTTGGTTAGTTAGTTAGTTATTTAGTCACAGGTTTGTTAGTTAGCTAGTTAGTTAGTTATTTAATTAGTTAGTTAGTTAGTTAGTTAGTCACAGGTTAGTTAGTTAGTTTGTTAGTCACTAGTTTGTTAGTTAGTTAGTCAGTTAGTTAGTTAGTTAGTTAGTTAGTTAGTTAGTTAATTAGTCAGTTAGTTAGTTAGTTAGTTAGTTAGTCACATGTTATTTAGTTAGTTAGTTAGTTAGTTAGTTAGTCACAGGTTAGTAAGTTAGTTAGTTAGTCACAAGTTAGTTAGTTAGTTAGATAGTTAGTTTGTTTGTTTGTTAGTTATTTAGTTAGTTAGTTAGTTACTTAGTTAGTTCGTTAGTTAGTTAGTAGGTTAGTCAGTTAATTATTTAGTGACAGTTTAGTAAGTTAGTTAGTTAGTTAAACGTTAGTTAGTTTGTTAATTAGTCACAGGTTAGTTAGTTAGTTAGTCAGTTAGTTAGTTAGTTAGTTAGTTAGTTAGTTAGTCGCAGGTTAGTTAGTTAGTTAGTTAGTCACATGTTAGTTAGTTAGTTAGTTAGCTAGTTAGTCACAGGTTAGTTAGTTAGTTAGTTAGTCACAGGTTATTTAGTTAGTTAGTTAGTTAGTTAGTTAGTTTGTTTGTTAGTTATTTAGTTAGTTACTTAGTTAGTTCGTTAGTTAGTTAGTAAGTTAGTTAGTTAGAATGTTAGTTAGTTAGTTATTTAGTTAGTTCGTTAGTTAGTTAGTTAGTTTGTTTGTTTGTTTGTTAGTTATTTAGTTAGTTATTTAGTTATTTAGTTCATTAGTTAGTTAGTTAGTTTGTCTGTTTGTTTTTTAGTTATTTAGTTAGTTAGTTAGTTAGTTAGTTAGTTACTTAGTTAGTTAGTTCATTATTTCGTTAGATATTTAGTTCGTTAGTTATTAAGTTCGTTATTTAGTCAGATAGTTCGTTAGTTAGTTAGTTAGTTACTTAGTTAGTTAGTTAGTTAGTCACAGTTTAGTTAGTTAGTTAGTTAGTTATTTAGTTAGATAGTTAGTTAGTTAGTTAGTTAATCAGTCACAGGTTAGTTAGTTAGTTAGTCACAGGTTAGTTAGTTAGTTAGTTATTTAGTCACAGGTTAGTTAGTTAGTTAGTTAGTTGGTTAGTTTATTAGTTAGTTAGTTAGTTAGTTAGTCACAGGTTAGTTAGTTAGTATGTTAGTTAGTCAGTTAGTTACAGGTTAGTTAGTTAGTTAGTCAGTCACAGGTTAGTTAGTTAGTTAGTTAGTTAGTCACAGGTTAGTTAGTTTGTTAGTTATTTAGTTAGTTATTTAGTTATTTAGTTACTTAGTTAGTTAGTTAGTTAGTCACAGTTTAGTTAGTTAGTTAGTTAGTTATTTAGTTAGATAGTTAGTTAGTTAGTTAGTTAATCAGTCACAGGTTAGTTAGTTAGTTAGTCACAGGTTAGTTAGTTAGTTAGTTATTTAGTCACAGGTTAGTTAGTTAGTTAGTTAGTTGGTTAGTTTATTAGTTAGTTAGTTAGTTAGTTAGTCACAGGTTAGTTAGTTAGTTTGTTAGTTAGTCAGTTAGTTACAGGTTAGTTAGTTAGTTAGTCAGTCACAGGTTAGTTAGTTAGTTAGTTAGTTAGTTAGTCACAGGTTAGTTAGTTTGTTAGTTAATTAGTTAGTTAGTTGGTTAGTTAGTTAGTTAGTTTGTTAGTTAGTTAGTTAGTCACAGGTTAGTTAGTTAGTTAGTTACAGGTTAGTTAGTTAGTTAGATAGTTAGTTATTTAGTTAGTCACAGGTTAGTTAGTTAGTTAGTTAGTTAGTTACTTAGTTGGTTAGATAGTTAGTCACAGGTTATTTAGTTAGTTATTTAGTTATTCACAGGTTATTTAGTTAGTTAGTTAGTTAGTAACAGGTTAGTTAGTTATTTAGTTAGTTAGTTAGTCAGTTAGTTAGTTAGTTAATTAGTTAGTCAGTCAGTTCGTTAGTTATTTAGTTAGTTAGTTAGTTTGTTAGTTAGTTAGATAGTTAGTTAGTTAGTTAGTTAGTCACAGGTTAGTTAGTTAGTTAGTTAGTTAGTTATTAGTTGGTTAGATAGTTAGTCACAGGTTATTTAGTTAGTTAGTTAGTTAGTCACAGGTTAGTTATTCAGTTAGTTAGTCACAGGTTATTTAGTTAGTTAGTTAGTTAGTCACAGGTTAGTTAGTTATTTAGTTAGTTAGTTAGTTAGTTAGTCACTAGTTAGTTAGTTAGTTATTTAGTTAGTCAGTCAGTTCGTTAGTTATTTAGTTAGTTAGTTAGTTAGTTAGTCACAGGTTAGTTAGTTAGTTAGTCACAGGTTTGTTAGTTAGTTAGTTTGTTTGTTTGTTTTTTAGTTATTTAGTTAGTTACTTAGTTAGTTCGTTAGTTAGTTAGTAAGTTAGTTAGTTAGAATGTTAGTTAGTTAGTTATTTAGTTAGTTCGTTAGTTAGTTAGTTAGTTTGTTTGTTTGTTTGTTAGTTATTTAGTTAGTTAGTTAGTTATTTAGTTCATTAGTTAGTTAGTTAGTTTGTCTGTTTGTTTTTTAGTTATTTAGTTATTTAGTTAGTTAGTTAGTTAGTTACTTAGTTTGTTAGTTCGTTATTTCGTTAGATATTTAGCTCGTTAATTAGTAAGTTCGTTATTTAGTCAGATAGTTCGTTAGTTAGTTAGTTAGTTAGTTAGTTAGTTAGTTACTTAGTTAGTTAGTTAGTTAGTCACAGTTTAGTTAGTTAGTTAGTTAGTTATTTAGTTAGATAGTTAGTTAGTTAGTTAGTTAATCAGTCACAGGTTAGTTAGTTAGTTAGTCACAGGTTAGTTAGTTAGTTAGTTAGTTAGTTAGTTATTTAGTCACAGGTTAGTTAGTTAGTTAGTTAGTTAGTTGGTTAGTTTATTAGTTAGTTAGTTAGTTAGTTAGTCACAGGTTAATTAGTTAGTTTGTTAGTTAGTCAGTTGGTTACAGGTTAGTTAGTTAGTTAGTCAGTCACAGGTTAGTTAGTTAGTTAGTTAGTTAGTCACAGGTTAGTTAGTTTGTTAGTTAATTAGTTAGTTAGTTGGTTAGTTAGTTAGTTAGTTACTTTGTTAGTTAGTTAGTTAGTCACAGGTTAGTTAGTTAGTTAGTTGCAGGTTAGTTAGTTATTTAGATAGTTAGTTATTTAGTTAGTCACAGGTTAGTTAGTTAGTTAGTTAGTTAGTTACTTAGTTGGTTAGATAGTTAGTCACAGGTTATTTAGTTAGTTAGTTAGTCAGTCACAGGTTATTTAGTTAGTTAGTTAGTTAGTCACAGGTTAGTTAGTTATTTAGTTAGTTAGTTAGTTAGTTAGTCACTAGTTAGTTAGTTAGTTATTTAGTTAGTCAGTCAGTTCGTTAGTTATTTAGTTAGTTAGTTAGTTAGTTAGTCACAGGTTAGTTAGTTAGTTAGTCACAGGTTAGTTAGTTAGTTAGTTAGTTAGTTAGTTTGTTTGTTTGTTTTTTAGTTATTTAGTTAGTTACTTAGTTAGTTCGTTAGTTAGTTAGTAAGTTAGTTAGTTAGAATGTTAGTTAGTTAGTTATTTAGTTAGTTCGTTAGTTAGTTAGTTAGTTTGTTTGTTTGTTTGTTAGTTATTTAGTTATTTAGTTAGTTATTTAGTTCATTAGTTAGTTAGTTAGTTTGTCTGTTTGTTTTTTAGTTATTTAGTTAGTTAGTTTGTTAGTTCGTTAGTTAGTTAAGGTTAGTTCGTTATTTCTTTAGGTATTTAGTTCGTTAGTTAGTTAGTTCGTTATTTAGTCAGATAGTTCGTTAGTTAGTTAGTTACTTAGTTAGTTAGTTACTTAGTTAGTTAGTTAGTTAGTCACAGGTTAGTTAGTTAGTTAGTCTGTCACAGTTTAGTTAGTTAGTTGGTTAGTTAGATAGTTAGTTAGTTAGTTAGTTAGTTATTTAGTTAGTTTATTTAGTTAGTTAGTCACAGGTTAGTTAGTTAGTTAGTTAGTTAGTCAGTATAGTCACAGGTTAGTTAGTTAGTTAGTTAGTTAGTTAGTTAATTAGTTAGTTAGTTAGTTAGTTAGTCAGTTAGTTAGTTAGTTAGTTAGTTAGTCAGTTAGTTAGTTAGTTAGTTAGTTAGTCAGTCACAGGTTAGTTAGTTAGTTAGTTAGTTCGTTAGTTAGTTAGTTAGATAGTTAGTTAGTTACTTAGTTAGTTGTTAGTTAGTTAGTTAGTTGTTATTTGTTAGTTAGTTGTTAGTTAGTTGTTCGTTATTATAGTAGTTGTTAGTTAGTTAGTTAGTTACTTAGTTAGTTAGTTAGTTGGTCAGTTAGTTAGTTAGTTAGTTAGTTAGTTAGTTAGTTAGTTAGTTAGTTAGTTAGTCACAGGTTAGTTAGTTAGTTAGTTATTTAGTTAGTTAGTTAGTTAGTTAGATAGTTAGTTAGTTAGTTTGTTAGTTAGTTAGATAGTTAGTTAGTTAGTTAGTTAGTTAGTCACAGGTTAGTTAGTTAGTTAGTTAGTCACAGGTTAGTTAGTTAGTTAGTTAGTTAGTTAGTTAGTTAGTTAGTTAGTTAGTTAGTCACAGGTTAGTTAGTTAGTTAGTTAGTTAGTTAGTTAATTAGTTAGTTAGTTAGTTAGTTAGTTAGTTAGTTAGTTATTTAGTTAGTTAGTTAGTTAGTTAGTTAGTCACAGGTTAGTTAGTTATTTAGTTAGTTAGTTCGTTCGTTAGTTAGTTAGTTAGTTAGTTAGTTAGTTAGTTAGTTAGTTAGTCACGTTAGTTAGTTAGTTAGTTAGTCAGTTAGTTAGTTAGTTAGTTAGTTAGTTAGTTAGTTAGTCACAGGTTAGTTAGTTAGTTAGTTAGTTAGTCAGTTGTTAGTTAGTTAGTTAGTTAGTTAGTCAGTTAGTTAGTTATTTTGTTAGTTAGTCAGTTAGTTAGTTAGTTAGTTAGTTAGTCAGTCACAGGTTAGTTAGTTAGTTAGTTAGTTCGTTAGTTAGTTAGTTAGTAGTTAGTTAGTTATTAGTTAGTTGTAGTAGTAGTTTAGTTAGTTAGTTAGTCACTTAGTTAGTTAGTTAGTTAGTCACAGGTTAGTTAGTTAGTTAGTTAGTTAGTCAGTTAGTTAGTTAGTTAGTTAGTTAGTCACAGGTTAGTTAGTTAGTTAGTTAGTTAGTTAGTTAGTTAGTTAGTTAGTTAGTTAGTTAGTTAGTTAGTTAGTTAGTTAGTTAGTTAGTTAGTTAGTTAGTTAGTTAGTCACAGGTTAGTTAGTTAGTTAGTTAGTCACAGGTTATTTAGTTAGTTAGTTAGTTAGTTAGTTACTTAGTTAGTTAGTTAGTTAGTCACAGGTTAGTTAGTTAGTTAGTTAGTTAGTTAGTTAGTTAGTTAGTTAGTTAGTTAGTTAGTTAGTTAGTTAGTCAGTTAGTTAGTTAGTTAGTTAGTTAGTTAGTCACAGGTTAGTTAGTTAGTTAGTTAGTTAGTTAGTTAGTTAGTTAGTTAGTTAGTTAGTTAGTTAGTTAGTTAGTTAGTTAGTCACAGGTTAGTTAGTTAGTTAGTTAGTTAGTTGTTAGTTAGTTTGTTTGTTTGTTAGTTATTTAGGTAGTTAGTTAGTTGCTTATTTAGTTCGTTAGTTAGTTAGTTAGTTCGTTATTTCGTTAGATATTTAGTTCGTTAGTTATTTAGTTCGTTATTTAGTCAGATAGTTCGTTAGTTAGTTAGTTAGTTAGTTAGTTAGTCACAGGTTAGTTAGTTATTTAGTTAGTTAGTTAGTCAGTTAGTTAGTTAGTTAGTTAGTTAGTTAGTTAGTTAGTTAGTTAGTTAGTTAGTGTATTATTAGTTAGTTAGTTAGTTAGTTAGTTAGTTAGTTAGTTTGTTAGTTAGTTAGTTAGTTAGTTAGTTAGTTAGTTAGTTAGATAGTTAGTTAGTTAGTTAGTCACAGGTTAGTTATTAGTTAGTAGTTAGTTAGTTAGTTAGTTAGTTAGTTAGTTACTTAGTTAGTTAGTTAGTTAGTTAGTTGGTTAGTCAGTTAGTAGGAGAGTGAGTTGATTAGTTAGTTATTTGTTTGATGCATCGCCACGTATTTCTGCTCGTCTTGACTACTGCTTCGAATCGACCGATATGAATGTTGCTGGAAATTTATATTTCCTAATGAATCAGGGATTGGGTGACGTGATATAACGAGATGTGATGTGATGTGATTTGATGTGGTCTGGCGTGGCGTGATAGGATGTGATGGCTGTGTAGCCATGTCGTGTAGTCGGAATGATTCTAGGAGAGCTGGTGAATTCGAAGATTGGTAGCTCATCGATTGTTAGGTCATGATGAAGAATATGAAATGCGATGGGACAACTGTGGGGATATAGTGGGGTCATTTTGGGGAAAATGGGGACCACATCTTGAAGAATGGGGCAAAATGCGAATTATGGGTAGAAAATGGGGTCAATATCTTAAAAGTGGTGATAAAATGCGAATAATCGGTCGAATTTCGAATAATGGGGAGAAAATGCGAATATTAGTGACAAAATGGGGAAGCCTTGGAGAAGTTTCACTTATTTTGGCAGACTACTGGAAGTAAGTAGTAAAATGGAGTGGTCGAAAATAGTACGGCGAGGCTGGAAATGAGTGAAACGCATAAATAATTTGTTGGATTTTTCGTAGATCAATGAAATCCACTTTTTCCTGTTGAATAATTATAAATCTTACTGACCAATCACTGCAGGTAGTGCAATATTTCTTTTGTAAATGTTAATGACAGCGCAACCTATGTCAGGGTTTGTTTTATTGCAGTTACACCTTTTGCGCGCACTTTTAAACTGTTAGGCATGCATGTAGGTCGTCGCTGTAGTCCCCTTTCTATTTTTCTCTTAGTCTAACACTAAATACGCTATACTAAGCCTGAAAAGATTACGTGAGCGTAATCTACAATTGACCTGCCATTACACAACGTTTTACAGAAGATATAAACGTAATTATGCGCTGATAATTGCCGAGATAAATGCGGCGTCGACGTCAACGGAGGCTGTCTCACATGCTGTCCTTCCTGATAAAGTCGAGCCCTCTTCAGTGAACGCTGATGGTATGACTAATGAAACCGAAGTAGTGCCATCGACACCGTGCACTAGCGTAACACCATGTGCTAGTACTTCGGAAATGTGCACACAAGTCTCTTCTGAACGTGATGAATTGACAAGTATGCTTCTGAATATCCTGGTCACCACGAACACTTCACAAGCAGACGCTAACAGAATCTTGGAGATATTCCGTGCGAAATTGCCTCAACTACCAACAACTGTTAGAAGTGTACTGAGAATGTGTGTGTCTTGCGAGTCTAGACTACTGGGAGAAGGAATGTATTGCCACATCGGTCTCAAAAAATGTTTGCAGCACTACATGGAGATGTCGTCTGTGATTGATAGTCCCAGCAACATGATTGACCTGCAGTGGAATGTCGACGGTTTGTCCATCTCGAAGTCTACTAACCAGCAGTTATGGCCCCTGTTAGGTAGGATTACGGCACCGTTTTTAAGCAGTGTTTTCCTGATAGGTATATATGGTGGTCCTAGCAAATCCAGCAGTTACAAAGATTTATGCATTGACTTAGTATCTGAACTAAAGGATATATTAAGTTAAGGCATACACATTACCAGACTTCATAGGCATTTCAACGTTCGTTTAACAGCCGTCATCTGTGATGCACCGGCTAGAGCGGACTTGAAATATATAGTAGGTCATAATGCTAGTTCAGGTTGCGACAAATGCACAGTCAACGGAGTAAAAGTTGATGGAAGAATGACATTTGGAAATGGCTTTTTCCTAATAAGAACTGATGACAGCTTCCGTCAAAGGATGCAGTCAAGTCACCACCGTGGAGACTGCATTTTTGAGGAATTAAACATTGATATGGTTAAGTGCTTCCCTCTTGATCCAATGCACCTAGTGTACTTAGGGGTAGTTAGGAAGCTTATAAGTCTCTGGCAAGACTTAGCTAAAAAACATGAGATGCGCGTGGACCGTCTTATGCTAGAAAATATTGACGGGAAGATATTAGACTGTGCTGGAATGACACTCAGGGACTTCCCGAGGAAATGTAGGGGGCTAACCGAAGTTAGTCGGTGGAAAGCCACAGAATGTCTCCTGTTTCTCCTGTACCTAGGACAAGTTGTACTTAAGGACATGATGCCACTGACAATTTATCGCAACTACCAAAGATTAAGTCTTGCAGTTTACATTTTGTCTCACCCTAGATTTCATAGAAATTACTTAGAAGGTTGCAGAGTTGAGTTAATCAACTTTCTTAATGAGTTTGAAGTTATATATGGTAGGAATCACCTAGTTTATAACATCCATTGTCTGCAACACTTGGCTGAAGATGTCAATCAAATGGGACTGTTGGAATCTTTTTCGGCCTTCCCATTTGAATCTTATATGCAGACAATCAGGCGATCAATACATTCAAACAATGCAATCGCTAAGCAAGCGGCAAACCGTTTTGCTGAAAAGGTGTTCCACGAGTGCAAATCAGGAGGAGTACACAATGAAGTTATAAATGACTGTGAGGTGAATGCACGTAGGCAAACAGTTAACACCAGGAATACACTTATTACTTCCTCTTCACCAGATAACTTAGTTATAGCTCACGGTAGACCGGGACTGATAACGCAGATAAATAGGGAAGGACAAATATTCAGACCTTATGCAGAGTTTAGTGATTTCTTTGAGGAACCATTTAAGTCATCCCACATTGGGATATGGAAATGCTCAAAAGTGAGTCCATACAAGCTAGAAATTCGTCCGTCAGACATTACTTGTAAGTGTTTCGGAATTCGTACAGATAGGTATGAAGTTGCGGTGCCTTTGTCTCATACTTTTCCATAACCTGCTTAGACAGTTGTGTCAATCGTCAGCATTCCTGCATTCAATTGCCAAGCGAACTAATAAGACAGTAAATTTTGTTTATATCATATTTATCATTTCTGACAGAAAGAAAAGAAGACTTATGCTTTATTACGGAAAGCTGGTTCCAAAGAACTATTCATAGCTGCCAGAAGTTGGATGCTATCCGAAGACATGTGCTTGTACCATAGCAGTATAACAGATAATGAAGTTGAGGCATGCGTAAGACCTCGACCGGAATGGGTGTTAACGGATTGTCAAATGTTAGCTGAACTAGGTAACTATTTACGTATTAACTACATTACTGTAATTAGACTCTTTCGTGGAAGCCAAGAATACTTTGCAGGCTACTCAACGAATACACAGTATACTCTCCAATTCAGATAATCTGGAGGATACATTACCTCTTACCAATCCAAAACGTCAAAGGTAGATTCCTCCTATTGCTTAATCACAGAATGCAGAGTTGAGACAAAGAACTCTTCTTACGCTTACAACTCAGTGGAACATGAAGCAGTGGAGGCACAGAAAGTTTGTTTGCCTTCAAAATACCCTACAACAAATTTCACGGAAACTGTTATGTCACCGATAGCCAGGTAACGCATTCCTTTAATATCATTACTCCTTCAGCACTTCCACTCAACAAATGCCAGTGACAACGTCTTCACCTATATCGCAACCATTTCAGCAGACTACGTATGTCATTTTTCATTAGTAGTTACTTTGCAGTAAGGAAAACTGTGATTCAGGTAATAAAGTGATCATGGAGTTGCAGTCAATTAGAGGCGAAATGCATTCCTTTAAAGGAGAAATGAAAGCAGAACTTCAGTCGCTTAAAACAATGATAGCGCAGTTATTGTCAGTGAATAAGTCAACGGGTGTGGCCACCTTTGGAAGCGGAAAATCAACCATTGACAATAGTCAACTGTAATTCCCCTTGGCTACTGAAGAAGAGTTCAGCCAACTGGAAGCGTCACTTAAAAATCCGAAATTTAAAGAACCATTCGTAAGTTCACAATAAACCTTTACTTACTTTCAGATGATGAAAATGGCGGAGAAATTATCTTTCAATCCAGAGTCTTCGTTGAGAGGGATGCTGAATTATGTTATGGAGCCTAAGCTGTCAAGTCGTTTTACAGCATTTGGAACACCAAAGAAGTTGGCTCTCACTAAATGCAACTTTTATGCAGTTATAACGTGTAAGCTTGCTTTATTTAATTATTTCTTTCAGCCGTCATTGTCAGCAAGTTCGTTTCAGCTACAATGTCTGATGACGACGTTAAGAAAATTTTAAAGAAGACTGTGAAGGCCTACTTCCATGACATACGTGACCGCATAGGCAAAAGGGAGAGCCGGCGAAGAGTAAGTAAACATTTTTTGTTAAATTAATGCTACTACACTACAAACCCTTTCATGTTATAAATATTAATTAACTAAATTGTATTTTTATTTTTTAAAGGTTGCAGTTGACAATAAGAAGAGTGACCAGAGGATCTCTCCTGTAAGTTACAATTTAACTAAGTAAATGCTGTAAAATTTACTGAAACTTAAGGTTTTTAAGTGTGAGTATTTCTATTATATAGACAAATAATTTTAGTTATACTGATTAATGAAATAAAATTTTAAAGCTGAATAAACACGTTAAGTATTTCATTATTACAGTGTCAATTGTCTATATAAGTGCCAATGTGGATTACTACCTTAATCAATAATTTTTCTTTCTTTTCAGGACACTTCAATGGATCTACTTGACGATGGGGAGAATTAGTAAAAGTGCAATCCGATATCGAATTACAATGCAATCATTCTACTTGTGTGTATTAATCGCCACAATAACTGTTGATTAATCCTAAAGAATTAATTTACCGAAATCTTGTAAACTGTTTTCCTTTAACCCAAAAGAAATCAAATATAATTTTTTCCGGTAAAAAACATTGATTTGACTTTTGAGTTGTTTGACGTAATCAATATAGGGCTATAGTAAATGAGTGATAAGGGGGAAATTTACCAGGTTAACGGTGGATTATTCGTTAAAAAAGGGGAAAATTATGGTGGTAATATTCTATTAAAGAATAGAGAAAACCCAGGGACGGTATACGGAAATTATGCGATTCCTGGGGACAACATGGCGTATTTGCGGTAACAAAATGGGAGAACTGTGCGAATTCTGGGGACAAAATGGGGAAACTGTGGAGAAATAATGGCGTAATTGTGGGGAAAATGGGGTTAATTGTGGGGACAGAATGGGGAAATTGAGGGGACAAAATTGGGAAAATGTGGTAGTCGTGTGGACAGAATGAAGGAATTGAGAGGACAAAATGGGGAAAATGGGGTAATTCTGGGGACAGAATGAACCATTTTGATCAATGCAATGTCCCCATTTTCTCTCTATTTTGAACACGATTTTCCCGACTTTTGTCGAATTGTGAGATGATGTTGATGATGGTGGTGGTGACAAGAACGAATGTGATGATGTTTACAATGCAAGAAAGCAAGCAAGCAAGCACTGCTCGCTCGCTCGCTATACTTAGGTAACTTGCTTCATCACTATGGTGATAATAATGATACTAATAGTCCTCAAAATTATTTTCCATTTTCCCGTTATAATCATTTTTATAATCGTACTGTTATTTTTCAATTGGATTTTAGATTTTCCCGTCTCACAAGAGGTGGCCGGGTCTCGTGGCCCGAGTGGTCTAGGGGATAACGCTTTGTCGTATGAAACCATGGGCACTGGGTTCGAGCCGCGATGGGAACATCATCACTCCTCACTGGGGAATGCAGGTACATCCAGCTGGCGGACGACTCCCAAATAGGACGAAATTCGCGTTATCCTCGATTCCACTGGGAGTCACCATCCAACAATAAAATTCTATGTACTGTCATTTTTTTCTTCTTCATCACTATTATTTATTGACAGTGGCCTGACTTACTTATTTTATTTCATTTGTATCGTCAGTCATTAATATTGTTGCTAAAATTATCCTGGTTGTCATTAATAATACCTGGACTACTTCACTTCTTTGAATTCCATCCATTAGGAAATTCACTCATACTTGCACACACTGTGGTGGCGGTGTGATAGAGACGACAATGTGTGCGCCAATAGAATGTTATTCTCATATCTTCTCACAGTTCACCTCGGAAAAACAAAAACAGAATACCATATATCTATCCATTTGAACATTCTGTGTGATGATGTTAGAGTAGAGTAGAGTAGAGTGACAATGCTATTCCCACAGTTCAACACTGCATTAGAAAAAAACAGAATACTATGTGTGTGTGTGTATATTTGAACATTCTATTTCATGTTGTTTGATGTGAACCGAAATCACACGCTCCTCAGTCAGTTAACGAATTGATTGGTTGACGAATACAAACTGTAGATCTATGAACGAAAGCGTTTTGACCAATGAAAAATATACCTTGACTCCCGTGTCTTGCTTTCTGTTCTTGCAATACTACTATCAAAGGCATTATCCTAATTATTATTGGTAATTAATTATATTGACAATATTATTATGACTGCTATTATTATTATTAATACTGTTATTATTATTATTATTCTTAGTTGGACTATGCTCATCACAGGTATTGTGACCGGTGTCGTTAGTAATTTCATAGCGATTCTCGGGAATTATCAAGAGGCTGCTGCTGGTAATTCTAATCAGCCTGTCAATATGGCGACAGTGTCAGTGGAGTTTTTTTGTCAGTAAGATGCTGTTGCTTGTGCTGGTGCTGCTGATGATGATGATGATGATGATGATGATGATGATGACGACGATTCAAGGAGATCTCAATCGCGATGACAGACAAACAACAGAATGTGTGGCCCAGCCAGCCAGTTTCGGGTTGACACGAAAGAAATCCAGTGTGACGAGATGTTGTTGGTGAGGTGATTCAAGTGAGATAAAATAATTGGTGGTTGTCTGGATTTCACGCGACTGTCCTTGTCGCATAGCTGTCTGTCTGATACTGGTTCGTGGACATGAGTCTTGCAATGTGTGTGTTTGTGTATGTCTGTGTTTGTTTGCAGTGTATGTGAACGTGAAGGAAGGCGACTAACTCTTGGGCAGTGTTAGCCTGAATTTACTGGTGCTGGTATTTTTTTTCGTGGATGTGTTGTGTGTGGTTGGAAATAATTTGGTTTATTTCTATTCGCAAATATTTGAACGAAATTTTCATAATACCGTTCGCAGAGATCTTTCCTGTTATGCTTCTTCTCTTCATTCTGATATGTTCTTCTGTGTTTTTTTCGGGTTTCGCATGTTTCATTGTAACCCTGACTGGTTTTATATTTACGAATCAAAATACATTCCGTTGCAGTTTTACGTTTCTATTCTCATGAACGTCCCCTCGTCTTCTACTTATTAATCTTATCAGACGGAAACGACACGTCAACACTTTATATGCAGACATTACTCAAAAAATAGCATGTTCTTATATATACAAATTTTAACTTGCGAAACCATTGACACGAATAATCATTCAATTATTTTGACGAATAACTGTATAAAATATTAATATTCTATGCAAATGATTATTGTTCTGTAACGGAGAAAGCCAATTTAACATTGAATATGGGCATAGATGCAGTAGAAATGCAGTTACCACCTAGTGAATGCATTTTGGTTACTGATATAAGTATCTACTCAAAATATCGTGCGGTAAGTTGGACATTATCAGCCGGATAACCAGGTATTGTGACAGTGAGTAGCCACTGCGTTAATATGATTATTTCAAGCTGAAGAATGCACAATGAAACATTTCATACTTTTCGATACTGTGAAATTATAGTCCAAGCTGAAATGATAATGAAGAATTTTACGGAAGCGAAGGAAGCAGTGAATACAACCAAAGGTAAAAGGATTCTCTAAATTCATATTGCACACTACGTTCATAAATAATAAGCAGGTAGTATAAAAATTCACTAGTCATTTTGCTCACAGTGACCTATACACTCATTATTAACAAACACATATTAACTAGGTTGTATTAGATATCTTTTTCACCACCAGTACCACCTTCTCAGAATTATTCGGAAGGCCAATTTCACCACCAATGAGTCGTCACTTTTTTCGTGTGAAGTTGAATTAACTTTTGATAACTGATATGGTCACTATGTGGTTAGAAAGAACGTGCTAAGAAGTAATCAAATTATTATGACACGTTTTGGGATCGTCAATATGTTGTATTCAGTTCGGTGATAAATATGACAGTGCAGTTTCTTGCTCAACGTTTTTAATACCATTCAACACTTCTTGTTTTTTAGCTAATCTTAAAGTGCTGGAAACGGCAGCAGTCAGGACAACTCATGAATACAGAGATATTCTAAGTGAGTGCATATTTTCATCAATTTGATCAAAGTAATTCAAAGTCCATTAAAGCTATGGCAAGCCTATTGCGATTCACCATTTGACGAACGTGGTGATAATTATGTGTGAAAAGTAGACGCGTTTAATTAGTCATCAACACACAGACGTCTGACGGACATAATTTTTCACAACTATTCCATAATATTCACTCACTTGTACAAATGATGTGGAGCCAAGATCGACTTCCACCTTGCTTTACATTGGAAAGTAGACAGAAGAGTAGACCACGTGAAGATGATGTTGACTGTAGAAGTGGACTAGTTAATACTGTGAAAGAATTTAATTCGATGTGATATTTGTTCAGTGAATATAACACATATTGTCACAGTATTTATAAATGGATGACGTTTCTAGGGCAGCTGTTCTCTCATAATCATATCACATTATTGTTTCATTGTTACTTAGATTTTTTCGGAAATGCAAAGAATAGAAGATATACAAGTGGTGAGCAAACAATTTTACCCTGCTCGAAGTTAAAAATGCATTCATCATCAAGCTGCATGCAGTTCATATTTGATTGAAAATAATGACAGTTCTTCGAGAAGAAACTTCAGCACTTCATGTTTACCAGAGAATGACATCGTCATAATTGGATCACGGTGACTAGGTCAGTAACACAAATAACAAAAATTTTGATCGTCAACAAGCCATCATTCAATGAACAAATATCAACACACATGATATTTTGAATTGAAAGCGACGTGTTCTTGGATATCTCTAGTTTGGAGATCATGAGAAGGTAAAGAGGGCACACCAATCAGACAACAATTAAAAGTAGGAATTTACTCACCAAAATGAAAATACAAAGGGCGCGTATTACTTACATAAATCTCATTCCATATTGAATGTATTTGTCTGAGGTATTTTCGCTCAAAAATGACACGTATGTTTGCGACGATCAGTTTGGTAACAAGTTATAATTGCTTTCAGACTACCTGTATGCCGCTAAAATTACGGAATTGTATCAGAAGGCTCGTACTGATTTCGCCAGTGCCACAAGTAATTTTAAATGGTTATTTGGCTTGTTCTCATGTGATATTTCATAGTTCAAGTGATGAATACACTTCTCAGGGAATTTCATTTTCGAACGGCACAAAAGAAGCCTTTATGGCTAATGATGTGTAAATTATCGAGCCATCGTATTCACTTATACCAAATTAGGCTGTATTATTGATAAAATCAGTAATATTACTTGTCACATTAATATAAGAATCTGCAAACTGTTGGACAGTCGGTGACAATTAAGTCCTAACTATCTATACGCAAGGGCGTCACGTTTACTGCTATTATTATTATTTTTATATTACCGAGAAACACAAAACGAATCCAACAGAGCTTTAATGAGTTTATCAATGCATCAAGGAATAAAGCCGAAAGCATTTATGATACACGTTGTAAGTTCAAAATAACAGTTACATTGAAACTACATGACTCATGTCATGTAGTCATGATCGAGCATCCTGAGATTTGAACATTATTTCATATTGTTGCAGCATAAATTTGAAAATGCTACTGGGACATCACTGACAACCTGTTCACTGTTTCAGAGGAATTACGGGACAAAATAAAAGTATTAGAAGTGACGAGGATTGAATTCCTAAAGTGTAAGTTGAAATATTGAAACGATTTAGAACTGTCTAGTTCAAACCCCAGAAGATAGAATGAAGTGGCTCCTGGCTGAAATGAAGGAAGATGCCAAGCAGTATTATTGAAGTGAGTTCCTACCTAGATCCTCGACGTATTTCAAATATTTAACAAACTGAACAATTGATTCTGAATCAACTAGATTAATTCTTGAGAAACAAGTAACACTGAAATTCTGTTCACTCTGCTTTCTTGATTACTCACCAGTTTACAAGCATGTCATGATTGATCTTTTGGCTAACCTGCCACTTGATCTCAATTAGAGGCTGCATCAAATAAAACGGTTTTAACAACCGTTGGTAAGATCCTAAATTCAGAAGGTATTTTGCACAGCTGACTCCTGTGAGGAGAAGTGTCACTTGGAATCAACCAGATAATGTACACACTTAATCTGTGTTTCAATATTCACTGGAAGTATTGTCTGAGGACTAGTGTACTGGTCAGTTGGATGAACATTGTTGATAACAATTTCTACAAGATATGTGTCTATTTTCAACTGGATTGTACCCCGTTTCCGGTTTCATTTTGTTTCAGCTGCAGGAAAATGAATGATAAGGAGAAAGAATAGTTGTGGATATGAGTATTTCTTTTTGAAAGGAATATAATCTAGAAATCTCCAGACTAAAAACGGAACGTGAAGTGATTCATATTTCCATAGTAAAATACGAAGACAAATTCGAAATTCGGCAGAAAATATCCAGCACAGGATATACGTATGATAACTTTTGTCACTGTGGCAATCGTTGATTCCTACTGACTACTTATTTACACTATACTGTAAAAAAGCACACGAATAATCAAATCGTTTGAGCTAACATCTCAATGTTTACAAAAGAAATAGTTCTCAAATCACTTATGAAAAGTAGATTTATTTTTATTTTTTTGAATAATGGAATTTGTTCAACGCTAATTACAATAAGCAGCGAAATAATATAGCAATTTTCAGGCGATGAAAATTATAATGTTAGGGCTTATTTTGTCTACTTCACTATTCTCCACTTATTCAAAAGGCTGAGTTAGCCTCACAGTCTCGACGATTTAGAACTGTGTACTCTGAAATTTTTTAAAGCGTTTTTCAGTTATTGTCAGCTGATAAAATTAGGACTTTTTACTCTAGATGTGAATTCAACAAATATTTCGTTTATTAATGACGAGATTCAAAGTCTAATGCTGAATAAACACTGAAATTAGTAAACACGTTTAGTGTGCGTGATAATTGATTCCATAATTTGGCTGGATTTAATTTAAAATAAAGTTTATTCTGTAAATTGCAATATTCAGTGTAAAATCAATCACACAAAGTAGTATTAGGAAGCGAGACAAAATACAGTACTGCAAGTTAGCGTAGAAATGGGTCAAATGAAATAAAGAGAGAAAATCCGTCCATCACACCACTGCTTCCTTCTCAATGACTGAAAGGTTGAAGTAAATGTGATTTTGCATCTCAGAATTAACTTATTCGATCAAAGCACCCAATGAAACAGCCTAATTTAGCGAGATCATATCGAACACAATCTACTGTACATAATTATATCAAGTTAATGATTAAAGTAACTTTCGAACCACGTTTACATAATTTCCTTATTTCGTATCCTCTGCACTTACTGATCATGATATTTCCATATATCTGGCATTAATATTTCTTCTTTCATATTGCACATTATTAGGCGTAGATTCGATGAAAAAGGTATAGTGATCAACATCTCACTTAAGCTGCACAAATATTGCATTTCACAACAAGTGTAAGTAACAGACGGATGTAATTATCCAAGAAGCAAATTAACAAATTTACATACATGTAATCAAATCTCTGTACCTTCATGGTGCACTTTAATTTGTGTTTCTAGAATATAGCACACGTATTTGCCAGTTCCCTGAAATACGTTTGACGCTACTTATCTCCTTTGTATTGTATTTAGCAACTTCCACAGTAATTCGTGTTTTGTACAAACAAGCACTTTCCATTTGGCATGAACAGGAGATGGTTCATATTTCCAGTTTTTTGAAATAAAAACCATGGCTGTGTGCCATCACTTTCAGTTTCAACTAGGCGCAGCAATTTCCTCAGATATGAATGATATTTTTGAAGATTTTGAGTCACTGTTGATTTTCCTAATCATCCTTAGCCACTGAATTCCGAGAATGAAACGATTGCATAAATATTTGAATAAGTCTGTGAAGAAATGGTGTGGAATTCAAGTAGACATTTAATAAGGAATACAAAGTAATCCAACGTCAGTAAGGAATTCTCGAATAAAGTATATGCACTTGGTAATACGAAAAGAAACCTTGTAACAAAAATGGATGCTTTTAAAAGCCAATGAAAGAATGTAGTATGCGATCATTTACTGCTGGCTATTTAGGTGATAAAGCAGTGCAGTGTTATTCGGGCATCATCACTTCATGTCGCTTACTATTCTTTGAAAAGTTCTATCGACTGTGTGTCATTCATCATATCTGCCACCATCATTTCCTTTGTGCCGGTGTAATGCAGACAGTGCGTTGCAACGGATGATTATTCTCACGTATCTCCTCAGTTCAATATTGCATTAGCAACAGAATACTGTATGTATTTGAACATCGTATTCGTTGCTGTAGTCAGAATACCTTTCCCACATTTCACTAGATATCTGAACATTCTGTTTCATGTCGTCTAATCAAAGTCACACGCCCAGTGATTAGTTCAAGAATGTAAACTGTATAGATATGAATGGCTGTTTTATCAATTGAAAATATACCTTAACTTCCATCTCTTGTCTTCTGCTGTTTCACCTTCACTTCCTTGTACTCCACGATGATCAGTAGTCACTTATAACTGGGGATGAAATAAACTAGTGAAATTGTTGACTTCAACGCTGTCGATATGCTTGATCTGTTTTGACGCTGTTATCCCAATCACACTCAAATAAAGGCGATATGTGACGACTGACATTTATTCTTTGTGATGTTCTACGTAGCAGAAATTCAGCTACTACGATAATCTTGTTAGCTTCATTTTGAACAATGTGCTGACTTAAATTGATGAAATTTTAGCGTTCTCCGTGGAATATTCTTCCCTCATCAGTTTTGATGAAGGCATAACAGCAATTTGAAATTAAAAAAAATGATACGAATGAGTAACGGTTATTACTCAAGAACTTAACTGAAGTACAAATAAGACAACAAAACTTGGTGAATTCTGAGTTATTTTCTCAATGTCAAACGGGGTGACTCAGTGATATAAGCAGGCTACTCAGAAGTAGATTCGTGACAGATTTCTTCTATAAATAAAAAGTTTCTTCTCATTAGGAAATTAATAAATTAAGGTAAGGCAGATGGTGATAACTTTTAATTGCATGAGGATATTTCTTCTTTTTCAAATCGTTGGGAAAAAGGCATTAGAATATTTCAGTTATTTGGTTCTTTTCGGGAGAGATACGTGTGAAATGGAAGTGCTTAGACATCATTTCAACAATGGTGTTTATAAAGGGGGATGAAAACGTGAGTGGGGGGATGAGGTTACAATAAAAAGAAAGTTAGGAGTCTTGATACGCTTGTCCTTTTAGTTTTCTATGGTTTTGTGTTCCCCTCCCATTATTTTTATCATCTTCAGCTACAAAAGATAGTAATAATAATACATATTCTTATTTTTGTACATAAACGACACCAGTTTACGGACGTCATCAATTTGATATGAGATTTGTATATGCATAATAAGCATATTTACAATTATTCACTCACATTGGATACATATATATGGTATGGTAATGGCATGATTTCACTTTGATGACTTTTTTTCCTTCACGTTCCCCAGTGGAACATAGGGCTTCAAGATAGTGGCTTGAAGTTTTGTAGCAATATTTATTTTTAAAGGATTGGGTTGCTAGCCTCATGCCCAACCTTGTCTCTTGACAGCATTTTTTTGGCTTAGCTAGGTAAAGGAGTGCGTGTGCCGGGATCGAACCCCGGACCATGTGCATGGTGGGCGAGCGTCCTAACCGTTATACCACCAACGCACCCTTCAGACTGCTAAAATCAATTTACGTGACGTATATATATATATATATTCCTAGGCTTCATAAGTGTTTGAATTTGGTGAAAACGCGCGTAACAACTGAAAGCTGTCTTATATGTGATAGATACAGTAGGCTATTGACAAAAGTGTTGAAATGGCTAGTAAAGCTTCTGTCAGTTGGTCGACGATAGTGCTTTCGGCAATAAAATAAAAAAAGCAAGACACCACAGCAGTTAGTGCCCACTTAAATATGTGAAGAAATAATAATTTGAAATTATAAGGCGACAGGTGAGTTTTGTTTAGTTTAGACTCGGCGAGCAACCAAATATTTGCGAACTATTGAAAATTGACGAGTGGAGAATTCTGGAACTAAATATTACTATCGAATTACTTGGTGAGAATTCTAATGCTACATCCAGTATACTTTCATTTTTGCTTGGATGTCCAGGTTTATTGGCCCTGTATATCTTATGGCTTAGATGCGTCAGCTTTATCAACATATAGATGAGTATCTGGAGGAGTATTACATCATGTCCACAGTGCGGATTTGGTTAGTTCCCTTTCTTGTGGGGTTTGGTTACTCTGAAATTTTAACATATTCAGCAAAGTATCGATGTGTTCAGGGCCATTATATGTATTCTTTAAATGTATTATTTCGTGAACGTCTACAACCATCCAACATTTACTCGATATTGAGAAGGTTTCAGGCCTTGAGTTGTATCAGCGGGAATCGTGAATTTATATAATTATTCATAATTATTGATAAAATAATGTCTATGAATCTCATATTCTTCCATGCGAAACTGAAGCATGTTGTTCATTTGTTTTCTTATATTTCACACGCGTGTCCGCTTTGTTTCACCTTTGTATCAGGTAGACGTTAACAAAGAGGATCTTATTTAATTGAGAGATTATGTCTCGACTGCTGCTTTTTAGTCTGAAATTGTAAATAGAGGAAAAAAAAACACATTGAATATACCTATGACTTCTGAAGCGCTTACACGGGAATCGGTATTAATATTACTTGTAAATTCCTTTAGTTGTTCACTTGGTATCTTTTGAAAGCGGGTTAATGTGCATGCTAGCCTCATTCCCATTGGTAGTTTGTTCCATGTGTGAGTATATCGAATCAGGTAAAACTTTTGCTTATTCGCTTTTTCAAATTGATCGATAGTCGATGTACCTTCAATGTCTCTCAGGTTGTATTCATTGTCGTCTTCACTTTGAGTAGCTTTAGTAGGGTTTTCCATTATGTGGTTTAGATGAATTTGGAAAAGTTTTAAGTTTTTTTCCCATTCCTCATTTTCATAGTGTTTATCACATCAGTTGGTGTAATTTGTGCCGTTTACAGTTATGAAAATTTTTACTGTGACATTAAGTCTCCTGTCATCAATTATCTTCTATGCTCATAATGTCTACAGCGGTGCTCGTTTTACATTTTCCCAGTCATTTTCGAATCGTAAATTATTTTGTTTCCATGCCTTCTGTAGTCTAAATTCACAGATTCAAACATTCATATCAAGTTGAAAATTATTATCAACTTTAATAACCTCCGTTACTATTTTGGATTAAATAGCAAACGCAACTTCCTTAAATAAATAGAACTGCATAAATGTTGAGAATGACACCGGTTGGAGGCAATATAATTCGAGCCACTCAGTTCTCACTATTCAGTAATTATTCGTAATGGGGGTAAATCTTCCCCTTTACAAACAAGGAGTAACTTCATTCGATGTGGTAGATCAGCTGTAGATATTTTGATTTTATTCATTATACTGTCCATGGGTTTTTAAAATACCTCAAATAGACCTGTTCAGAGATTGACTCATAGGGATATTCGAGGCTGAGTGAAATCTTTAACTGGAATGTCAATAGCGCTTCCATATTTTGAATTTAACGTCAGAAGTAAAGAGACTTGGTTCTGGATTTTATTAGGGAAAAACCTGGCACATTTCAACAGGTATAGCAACTTTTTATGTAAGTTCGTTCAGCGGATATGCGGTGATGCGATGAGCAACCAATCAAAATAACGGAAAATTCAGAACAATTACGAATGTACTTGAAGTCATTATTTATTATGTTTGTATGCATTTTTTACATTTAATAATTTTAAAGTACATTGTATCAAGTTTTATTTTTTGAGTTAATATTATATCTAAACGTTTTTGTCTGGATATTTGGACCAAAGTTTCAAAGAATGAGATGGATACATTTGAACATGAGCGAATTATTCGCATATCAATAGTCTGACGTTTAAAGGTGAGTCATACTTTATTCACTAGTAAGTTATCCACCTTCTTTGGATTTTCAGTAATATAATTTTGCTGTCGTTTAAGGAAATTTCGAATATATTAGTAGCCTTCTTTCACTTAAGGGGTGTGTGTTTGTAAAATATTTCGATATATTATATGTATATATATGAAATAAACAACTAGTTTTAAACTTTATAGAGACTTGGTTGAATAGAAGATGTTCACATGAAAGCATCACTGAACCAATAATAAAATAAAAAATATAACGCTGTGATTTCATGCTTAAAATAGTATAAATAGTGACAAACACATTGACAACTGAGTGAACTGTCCGAATTCGACATTGTATGAGTGCGAATGATCAGCCATTTCAAAACAAAGCCTCAGAAATATCGTTTCTCATGAAACTTATAATGAATTTCTTGTTTTTTAGATCAGAGAAATATTTTGCGATGAAATTGTGGTAAGTTGAAGCAGTCACTTGCATGTGAGTTCCACGTTCTACTATATTCGAGTGATAAAAGCCATTTATGCAATTTACTTTTATATGCGTTTATGTTAACCAGTGATTACATGCACATTGTTCAACTAGATAAAAAACAATCAGTTAGCCTGAAGCGTGAGATAACGTGATGGCCAGAAATGTATTCTGTTGCATAATTAGTGCCAGGAATAATCCTTCTACACTGTGTGATAGACCATAGAAATAATTGATGTGCAGTGATAAAACTACGGAAAGATATACATGCTGATAAATTACACCACTGAAATTCGCTCCTCAGTTTCAAATTTTATTTCAGAGCACTTCTTTTCGTCATCGTTTTAATACTGTCCCTCAAATACTGCATAAACTGGAGAATTGAACAAATATTCCTTGCAATATTGGTAAGTTCTCCTGAATGTCAACTTAATAAGGCCAGTTTCTTTATTAATGATTGTTTCGCTTATAGCGACCATCTCACTATAAAATTGAAATATAGAATTTATTTAGACAAGGAAGCATGTAGCAGTGGACAACTTTTGTCCAAAATCATCCATAGTGTGTGCGTGTCTTGTAATAACAGAATACAAGTCTGAGCATCATTAAATTTGCAATCGAAAAACATGATAGATTTCTGAGTCAGTAAAGCAACTCAACTATAGCCACCAGTTTCGGTAGTCCACTGATAAAATATACCAAATCGGCATATTATCAGTAGGTTTATATTTTACCCGTAGTCACGAGACTTTACCGACGAATCGAGTCTTGTGCGAACGTGACTAAGAAGAAGTGATTCTTGTGAAGTCCGATATAGCATATTTTTTTCATGCTGAATGAGGTTGAAATTAGATTGAACATAATATTTATGAAGACCAATTAATTTGTTCCATTAATTTGTACTTTTTTAAATTAATTTTGTCAACAGCTTTTACTATGGTCGTCAGAAGTCTGCTTGGTAGACTGCAAAGTCATTTGTTTAAAATGTTCATATTTATTCATGTTCACTATTCTGGAAGATTTACTGATGATTATTATATTCTTCATGAGAAGAAGATTGAAAATAATTGTGGCTATCGTACTGGCGGTTTTATCGATAATTTGTGCGGTATTTTTGGTGGTTTTGACGTTCATACCTTGGTATGAGGTGAGTTAGTTGAATTTTCAAATGATTTATTACACATCGACGTTTATTGTTGAACGGCTGTAGTCATTTTACAATTTGCATGGAATATCAAATATCCACGATTCCCCGCATTCCTTTTACTCGAAACTTTCACATTACAATGGATGAGGGAAACAAAACCTTGTCATACGGTAAACTATTCTTAATCGCTGTGCGATGTATTCATAACTAAACATGACATGGAAGTGTCCAGTCTTAGAAAGACGAATTAATTTCATCTACGATCAGCTAGTTAAAAAACCGTTTAAATGAATGACGTTTTTTTCACTGAAGGAAAATGTGTGAATCGTTGAAATCATCATGGGTGCAAAATGATCTATTCAATGTCGTTTTTGAGTATCCCGCCAGACCTCCTTATCCAAAATTCATTGCAAAATCGACGTGTAGTTCAGTGCAACATGGTGAAAGCAAAGATTGATAACATGGGGAAGACAAAGATGGATAACTTATACTTTCTTTGTGGTGGCATATGAGAATATCCATAAAATGGAATGTCCACAACAATAGAAAATCCTTCTACCCACATGGCGTATCAAGAGACTGGCAGCCATTACAAGATTGAAAAACGGTACTATTTAAGGGGAACATATATGAACTTTATATGACGCGGTTGAGAGAGCAACCAGTAGTATTACGATTCGTTTACAGTTTAGAGTGCAATTAGCGTCGGTGGCATAGTGGTTAGGACGCTCGCCGAACCGTCCGGGGTTTGATCCCCAGCCGACGCACTCCTTCACCTCGCTAAGCCATAAATAAGGCTGGTAAAGAGGAAAGGTTGGACATGAAGCTAGCAACCTTATTCTGTAAAAATAAATACTGCTACAGAAACTTCAAGCCACTAGCTTGAAGCCCTATGTTCCACTGGGGAAAGTGAAGGAAGGAAAAAAATCTGAAGTTTACAGCCAGTCAGTTCTATTTGGTGTGAAGTGAATAGACCACACAAAATTTTGTTCGGTGGTAGTTTAGTGACTTGGATCAATTTCGTCAAATCTGCACAGCATGCAGGTTATATGGTATGCAAAGACTTCATTTTAAGTCGTTTACTCATTATGGCTAATATAACGTAGGAATCAAACATTTGTGCATCAAATTCGACCAAGAAAAATGCTGACTTGTAGATTTATAGCGACACTTCGTCTCCTTAGTTACTATTAGTCACTGTTATTCCTGGAAATAATGCTGAAGATGTCTTCATTTGGATAGCAGAAGTTTAACTTATCTCGTGAATACACAGTTATTCTAATTTATATTATCTGTGTTGCTCTGAATTTTACCACTCAGTAACACCGAGTGCAAATGTACAGGAGAACTCCTAGAATTATTCTGCTTGGTTGCATCCAGTGTTCACGAGATTCAATGTTTATTTTGTAGGACCTGTGCAAAATGATGGCTGGCGGCTTTCTCAATACCTCCATGTGTTTGGTAAGTTCAAACTTATCTCTTTCTCGGAATTGCTTGGAGGAATGACAGACTGGTAGCATTCTTACTAAATCTGAAACATATTTTATTTTGAAGAGCACAAACTGAGCAATGATATATTCTTGTTCTTCAAATAGTTCCTTGTCATTGTCTCTAAACTTTTGTATGTAGTTGATCATCAAATTTATACCAAGTATGTATTTATTTTAGTGAATAGGAATTAACGGTTTTAAGTGAACAAAGGGATGTTTTCGGAAACACTACAATAATTAACTAGTTGATGTTAGTAAAACGATGTCAAAATTTTGATGGAGGGATGTTCGTAATACGGTTATACAAGATAAACATACTCGTAAGGTGTTACAACAAGACTTTTTTTGTAGTGGTGAAATTTCTAGAATAATGGTGACTAGGAAGAACAGAATGACCAAATAGAATCACGAAATAATACTACGACAAAAGCACGTTGATTGAATAACCTGTGGTTGTAGCTGGAATAAAATAACACGGGGAGTGGAGAATCGTAAGTAAGACTTATTACGTATTATGAAGTTGGCCATAGCCATGAATGGGGAGCCACACATTTCTTTTGAATACGCAGATTTTGCTTGTTCATATGAATTCCATTTTCATTCACTGTAAGTAGATGTCGTATTTGTGGAGTATGTGGAAGGTTAGATAGTATGTGATAGATATGATAAATAAGTTTAAACGCCATTTCAATGTAAATGTGATGTTCAGAATCCACGAGGACTAGCTAGCATGAATGTAGTAATTTTGATTTCTGGACTACCTAATTATGTACAGCTGATGAAGAGGAAAATGTGCATTTATTCGCCTAACTCGTTGCTTTTCCAGATTTGCAAATGGTAATTTTTCAATTTATTCATACTCACTACATCATTTTCTTATTCAAGCATATCATCACTTATAAACAAATCAGAAAGTTAAACTTTCATATTTTCATACTATTTGTTTTTCTTTTTTTCAGATGATAGTGGTTGCTGCGAACCAGCTCAAATCAGTTTGAGATCATACATCCACGTGAAAAAGTGTATTGGTAACTTGCTTGCCTGATGTGTGATTTCTGATAACTCAAGCAACATTTTTCTAATATATAAATGAAGGATTTTGAAATGGCAGGTATTCAATAAATAAAACTCTTTATGCAATGAATACACTTTTATTTGTGTGAAAGCATTAGTATTTTTTGAGATATAAGTTGTGTCATAGCAATTGTTTCGTGGATCTCCATGATTCATAAATGCCAGTTCACTTGTTCATAAATCAATATACTGACATCAACACTTTATGTTCAATGTGCTTTACTGTAAAACAGTAGATCATGATTGCATGGGATGCAATAGCTGTCAGTTCTGTTGGAACGTCTGCCTTGATTACCATT
This sequence comes from Trichobilharzia regenti, assembly GCA_944472135.2. Taxonomy (NCBI): domain Eukaryota; kingdom Metazoa; phylum Platyhelminthes; class Trematoda; order Strigeidida; family Schistosomatidae; genus Trichobilharzia; species Trichobilharzia regenti. The sequence continues at coordinate 22,147 of CALYDD020000197.1, read as the reverse complement.
TCGTCCGTCTTTGCGCATGAATTATCGGGTTTATGTGACACTAGACGAATATCATATGCAAATTCCAGATATTTTAGAACCCCAATATCGGTTCAGAGTATTATTTTTTTCACTCGCATGACACTCCGTCATATAATCCAATACAATACAACTAAAAATATCATCACAAATAAATAGGCTTCTCTTAATTCTGTTTTCTTTTCCAAGACTTCAATGAGTTCTTTTTTGTTAATCCCCTGAAATGTGCCACTGTCCTACAGCTGTTGAGTGAGATTGATAAAAATTTGAGGCATTCCATATGACTGAAGCTATTTTAAAGATACTTGGCAATCAGCATCGCGTACCTGCAAAATAAGGTTAATAAGTTTTAACGTACTGCACTGCGTACTGGGAATGAAACTCAAATCTCATTATTATTATGCAAATTGTCTGGGTATATAATAACACAGCACATTATAAACGAAACCCTGAAATCCATTGCCACCTCAGAGATGCATGCAAAAATGGACGGGCGATATTAACTCTGTATTTATATCAGTAAAAAGTTTGAGCATTGTGGATTAGATCAAATAAAGTATAATTATATTTTAATAGTTTACACACAATGATAAGTTTTGTTATTGGTAATATTTCGAGCAAAATTACTGCCCGTGTTCACACCACTGTTGGAATTGTTTTATTCACACATTTATGATTTGTATTCATATATATAGTTCATTATTATTATTTTGTTCATTCATGTTTTGTGTGTGCATATGTGTGTTCAGAATTATACTCCACATTCATTCATGTGTTTGTATTTAGAATTATATTCCAAGTTGTTGATAGTTGTACTGAGTCACCCTTGTTACATGTATCCGGTGTGACTTTAATGAATATCGATTCTGTTATGAGTCTTTCTTTCCATTTGTTCATGTTTGTTTTTAGAATACACACATTCTCCCAATCGATATTGTGGTTTTTGTCCCACGCATGTGCAGCTATGGATGAATTTTTTTCAAGATTTTTGTAGGCTTGTGTCCCTGTTGGTTGACCTTTAGTTAGGCGTTTATGTTCATTCACTCTTATTTTGAGTGATCTGGACGTTTGCCCCACATATTTAGTTGGACAGTCAGCACAAGATATTTTATAAATCAAATTGTTTTTATCCATCATTTTTATGGGATCTTTTAGTTGATTTATTTTATTTTTGATTAGATTTGTCGGTTTAAAGGTTGTTCGAATGCCGATATTTTTGAGGTTTCTTTGTATTGCCTCTGATGTACCATTTTTATATGGTATTGCGACTGTTTTTCTCCATTCTTCCTTCTTGTTATTCTCCGGTTTTACTCTCTTTTTTCTCTTTTTTATATTATCTTTTATAAATTCTCTAGGGTAGTTGTTTTCGAGTAGCATTTTGAATAGGACTTTTATTTCTTTACGCTGGTCCTCTGGTGCTGTTGTAAGTCTACGTATTCTATCTGCAAGACCCTGTATTAATCCTCGTTTTACCGAGAGTGGATGAGCTGAGTAATAATCAAGGAATCTTCCAGAATGTGTGGCTTTTCTATATATCGTTGTTTTTATGCTACCATCTGTCATTCTTTGTAGCTTGCAATCTAACATGGGCAGTTCTCCAATTTCATTCTCTAATTCCATAGTGAATTTTATTGAGTCCACGTGTTTGTTTATGTGTGATAAAAGTTTCTCAGTATCGTTTTTTTTCACTATTACTAGCGTGTCGTCTACATATCTCCACCAACATTTTAGTGATGATCTGAATGGTTTAAGGGCATTCTCCTCCCAATAATCCATGAAAATGTCAGCTATAATTGGTGAGATAGGCGATCCCATGGCTACTCCCTCATTTTGTTGGTATATTTTTCCTTCGAATGTGAAATATGTTGTTGTCAGACAGAATTCTACCCCTTTTATTATTTCTTCTACGGATAACTGTGTTCTGTCTTTCAGGTCATTATCTTCATTTAGTTTCTCTTTCAGTGCAATCATGGCCATTTGAATGGGTATTTTCGTGTAAAGACTGTTTACATCAAAGCTAACTAGTATTTCTTCCTCATCTATTTTAGTGGTTTTTATTCGCCTCACTAATTCAAATGAATCTACTATTCTAGCTTTTGAGTTGTCTCTTGTCGGTCTTAGTATTGTCGACAGAAATCTGGATAGCATATACGTTGGTGTGTTTCTGAAGTCTACAATCGGTCTTATTGGATATCCCTCTTTATGCAATTTTATCTTACCATATATCCTAGGTACATTACAGGATTTTGGCATAATTTCAAACCATTTTGACTTACCGATTACTTCTTTCATTTGTCTAACTACATTTGCTGTTTCTTTCATTGTTTTGTTGATGATCGTTTCAGCTGATTTAGTCATTATGGTATAGGGTCCAGATTGTAGATGTTCATTCATCTTTTGATTATATGTTGTTTTGTTAAGTAATACTGTTGTGTTTCCTTTGTCTGCTTGAGTAATGACAATGGATTTGTCTGCTTTTATGTCTTGAAGTGCTTTTAGTTCCTCTTTCGTTATATTTGGTTTTTCTGCTTTTTGCTTTTTTAATGTAAGTGCACATTGTGCTCGTACCAGTTCAGCTTTTTGCTTGTCATATCCTTCGAGTGCTGTTTCAATTACAGGTATGATGTCTTCAGGTTTTAATTTTTTGTTGCTGATATTGAAGTTCATCCCTTTCATCAATACACTTTCCTCTGCTTCTGTTAACTTTCTGTCTGACAAGTTTACAATCCAACTGGCTTTAGTTACTTGTCTGTCATTCGGAGTTTTCGCTATCATGAGTTTATTAAATTTTTTGATTTGTTTCTGCTTTGTTTTTTCATAAGTAGTTTCTTTTCGTTTTTGTGCAACTTGTAGTATGCTTTCATACTTTTCTTTTTCGATTACTTCTTTCAATTTTTCTTTTATTTCATTAATATCTTTCCTTATCGTGAATAGCTTTTGTATAATTCCACGTAGGTTTTCTTTGATGCATACTTTTGAGGCATGTGTGAGCGCTGCATTTGCTTTATCAGTAGATATTGGTAATTTTAATTTCATGTATACAGGAATAATTCCATTTTTAAGGCATCTGATGTTGAAAATTCGATGGTTCATAAATCGAGATTCAGCTTGATATAAATGTGTGAGTTTGTTGGCCAGTCTTTTAATGGGAAGACCGTCAGTTGAATTAATATCAGTAAAAAGTTTGAGCATTGTGGATTAGATCAAATAAAGTATAATTATATTTTAATAGTTTACACACAATGATAAGTTTTGTTATTGGTAATATTTCGAGCAAAATTACTGCCCGTGTTCACACCACTGTTGGAATTGTTTTATTCACACATTTATGATTTGTATTCATATATATAGTTCATTATTATTATTTTGTTCATTCATGTTTTGTGTGTGCATATGTGTGTTCAGAATTATACTCCACATTCATTCATGTGTTTGTATTTAGAATTATATTCCAAGTTGTTGATAGTTGTACTGAGTCACCCTTGTTACATGTATCCGGTGTGACTTTAATGAATATCGATTCTGTTATGAGTCTTTCTTTCCATTTGTTCATGTTTGTTTTTAGAATACACACATTCTCCCAATCGATATTGTGGTTTTTGTCCCACGCATGTGCAGCTATGGATGAATTTTTTTCAAGATTTTTGTAGGCTTGTGTCCCTGTTGGTTGACCTTTAGTTAGGCGTTTATGTTCATTCACTCTTATTTTGAGTGATCTGGACGTTTGCCCCACATATTTAGTTGGACAGTCAGCACAAGATATTTTATAAATCAAATTGTTTTTATCCATCATTTTTATGGGATCTTTTAGTTGATTTATTTTATTTTTGATTAGATTTGTCGGTTTAAAGGTTGTTCGAATGCCGATATTTTTGAGGTTTCTTTGTATTGCCTCTGATGTACCATTTTTATATGGTATTGCGACTGTTTTTCTCCATTCTTCCTTCTTGTTATTCTCCGGTTTTACTCTCTTTTTTCTCTTTTTTATATTATCTTTTATAAATTCTCTAGGGTAGTTGTTTTCGAGTAGCATTTTGAATAGGACTTTTATTTCTTTACGCTGGTCCTCTGGTGCTGTTGTAAGTCTACGTATTCTATCTGCAAGACCCTGTATTAATCCTCGTTTTACCGAGAGTGGATGAGCTGAGTAATAATCAAGGAATCTTCCAGAATGTGTGGCTTTTCTATATATCGTTGTTTTTATGCTACCATCTGTCATTCTTTGTAGCTTGCAATCTAACATGGGCAGTTCTCCAATTTCATTCTCTAATTCCATAGTGAATTTTATTGAGTCCACGTGTTTGTTTATGTGTGATAAAAGTTTCTCAGTATCGTTTTTTTTCACTATTACTAGCGTGTCGTCTACATATCTCCACCAACATTTTAGTGATGATCTGAATGGTTTAAGGGCATTCTCCTCCCAATAATCCATGAAAATGTCAGCTATAATTGGTGAGATAGGCGATCCCATGGCTACTCCCTCATTTTGTTGGTATATTTTTCCTTCGAATGTGAAATATGTTGTTGTCAGACAGAATTCTACCCCTTTTATTATTTCTTCTACGGATAACTGTGTTCTGTCTTTCAGGTCATTATCTTCATTTAGTTTCTCTTTCAGTGCAATCATGGCCATTTGAATGGGTATTTTCGTGTAAAGACTGTTTACATCAAAGCTAACTAGTATTTCTTCCTCATCTATTTTAGTGGTTTTTATTCGCCTCACTAATTCAAATGAATCTACTATTCTAGCTTTTGAGTTGTCTCTTGTCGGTCTTAGTATTGTCGACAGAAATCTGGATAGCATATACGTTGGTGTGTTTCTGAAGTCTACAATCGGTCTTATTGGATATCCCTCTTTATGCAATTTTATCTTACCATATATCCTAGGTACATTACAGGATTTTGGCATAATTTCAAACCATTTTGACTTACCGATTACTTCTTTCATTTGTCTAACTACATTTGCTGTTTCTTTCATTGTTTTGTTGATGATCGTTTCAGCTGATTTAGTCATTATGGTATAGGGTCCAGATTGTAGATGTTCATTCATCTTTTGATTATATGTTGTTTTGTTAAGTAATACTGTTGTGTTTCCTTTGTCTGCTTGAGTAATGACAATGGATTTGTCTGCTTTTATGTCTTGAAGTGCTTTTAGTTCCTCTTTCGTTATATTTGGTTTTTCTGCTTTTTGCTTTTTTAATGTAAGTGCACATTGTGCTCGTACCAGTTCAGCTTTTTGCTTGTCATATCCTTCGAGTGCTGTTTCAATTACAGGTATGATGTCTTCAGGTTTTAATTTTTTGTTGCTGATATTGAAGTTCATCCCTTTCATCAATACACTTTCCTCTGCTTCTGTTAACTTTCTGTCTGACAAGTTTACAATCCAACTGGCTTTAGTTACTTGTCTGTCATTCGGAGTTTTCGCTATCATGAGTTTATTAAATTTTTTGATTTGTTTCTGCTTTGTTTTTTCATAAGTAGTTTCTTTTCGTTTTTGTGCAACTTGTAGTATGCTTTCATACTTTTCTTTTTCGATTACTTCTTTCAATTTTTCTTTTATTTCATTAATATCTTTCCTTATCGTGAATAGCTTTTGTATAATTCCACGTAGGTTTTCTTTGATGCATACTTTTGAGGCATGTGTGAGCGCTGCATTTGCTTTATCAGTAGATATTGGTAATTTTAATTTCATGTATACAGGAATAATTCCATTTTTAAGGCATCTGATGTTGAAAATTCGATGGTTCATAAATCGAGATTCAGCTTGATATAAATGTGTGAGTTTGTTGGCCAGTCTTTTAATGGGAAGACCGTCAGTTGAATTAATATCAGTAAAAAGTTTGAGCATTGTGGATTAGATCAAATAAAGTATAATTATATTTTAATAGTTTACACACAATGATAAGTTTTGTTATTGGTAATATTTCGAGCAAAATTACTGCCCGTGTTCACACCACTGTTGGAATTGTTTTATTCACACATTTATGATTTGTATTCATATATATAGTTCATTATTATTATTTTGTTCATTCATGTTTTGTGTGTGCATATGTGTGTTCAGAATTATACTCCACATTCATTCATGTGTTTGTATTTAGAATTATATTCCAAGTTGTTGATAGTTGTACTGAGTCACCCTTGTTACATGTATCCGGTGTGACTTTAATGAATATCGATTCTGTTATGAGTCTTTCTTTCCATTTGTTCATGTTTGTTTTTAGAATACACACATTCTCCCAATCGATATTGTGGTTTTTGTCCCACGCATGTGCAGCTATGGATGAATTTTTTTCAAGATTTTTGTAGGCTTGTGTCCCTGTTGGTTGACCTTTAGTTAGGCGTTTATGTTCATTCACTCTTATTTTGAGTGATCTGGACGTTTGCCCCACATATTTAGTTGGACAGTCAGCACAAGATATTTTATAAATCAAATTGTTTTTATCCATCATTTTTATGGGATCTTTTAGTTGATTTATTTTATTTTTGATTAGATTTGTCGGTTTAAAGGTTGTTCGAATGCCGATATTTTTGAGGTTTCTTTGTATTGCCTCTGATGTACCATTTTTATATGGTATTGCGACTGTTTTTCTCCATTCTTCCTTCTTGTTATTCTCCGGTTTTACTCTCTTTTTTCTCTTTTTTTTATTATCTTTTATAAATTCTCTAGGGTAGTTGTTTTCGAGTAGCATTTTGAATAGGACTTTTATTTCTTTACGCTGGTCCTCTGGTGCTGTTGTAAGTCTACGTATTCTATCTGCAAGACCCTGTATTAATCCTCGTTTTACCGAGAGTGGATGAGCTGAGTAATAATCAAGGAATCTTCCAGAATGTGTGGCTTTTCTATATATCGTTGTTTTTATGCTACCATCTGTCATTCTTTGTAGCTTGCAATCTAACATGGGCAGTTCTCCAATTTCATTCTCTAATTCCATAGTGAATTTTATTGAGTCCACGTGTTTGTTTATGTGTGATAAAAGTTTCTCAGTATCGTTTTTTTTCACTATTACTAGCGTGTCGTCTACATATCTCCACCAACATTTTAGTGATGATCTGAATGGTTTAAGGGCATTCTCCTCCCAATAATCCATGAAAATGTCAGCTATAATTGGTGAGATAGGCGATCCCATGGCTACTCCCTCATTTTGTTGGTATATTTTTCCTTCGAATGTGAAATATGTTGTTGTCAGACAGAATTCTACCCCTTTTATTATTTCTTCTACGGATAACTGTGTTCTGTCTTTCAGGTCATTATCTTCATTTAGTTTCTCTTTCAGTGCAATCATGGCCATTTGAATGGGTATTTTCGTGTAAAGACTGTTTACATCAAAGCTAACTAGTATTTCTTCCTCATCTATTTTAGTGGTTTTTATTCGCCTCACTAATTCAAATGAATCTACTATTCTAGCTTTTGAGTTGTCTCTTGTCGGTCTTAGTATTGTCGACAGAAATCTGGATAGCATATACGTTGGTGTGTTTCTGAAGTCTACAATCGGTCTTATTGGATATCCCTCTTTATGCAATTTTATCTTACCATATATCCTAGGTACATTACAGGATTTTGGCATAATTTCAAACCATTTTGACTTACCGATTACTTCTTTCATTTGTCTAACTACATTTGCTGTTTCTTTCATTGTTTTGTTGATGATCGTTTCAGCTGATTTAGTCATTATGGTATAGGGTCCAGATTGTAGATGTTCATTCATCTTTTGATTATATGTTGTTTTGTTAAGTAATACTGTTGTGTTTCCTTTGTCTGCTTGAGTAATGACAATGGATTTGTCTGCTTTTATGTCTTGAAGTGCTTTTAGTTCCTCTTTCGTTATATTTGGTTTTTCTGCTTTTTGCTTTTTTAATGTAAGTGCACATTGTGCTCGTACCAGTTCAGCTTTTTGCTTGTCATATCCTTCGAGTGCTGTTTCAATTACAGGTATGATGTCTTCAGGTTTTAATTTTTTGTTGCTGATATTGAAGTTCATCCCTTTCATCAATACACTTTCCTCTGCTTCTGTTAACTTTCTGTCTGACAAGTTTACAATCCAACTGGCTTTAGTTACTTGTCTGTCATTCGGAGTTTTCGCTATCATGAGTTTATTAAATTTTTTGATTTGTTTCTGCTTTGTTTTTTCATAAGTAGTTTCTTTTCGTTTTTGTGCAACTTGTAGTATGCTTTCATACTTTTCTTTTTCGATTACTTCTTTCAATTTTTCTTTTATTTCATTAATATCTTTCCTTATCGTGAATAGCTTTTGTATAATTCCACGTAGGTTTTCTTTGATGCATACTTTTGAGGCATGTGTGAGCGCTGCATTTGCTTTATCAGTAGATATTGGTAATTTTAATTTCATGTATACAGGAATAATTCCATTTTTAAGGCATCTGATGTTGAAAATTCGATGGTTCATAAATCGAGATTCAGCTTGATATAAATGTGTGAGTTTGTTGGCCAGTCTTTTAATGGGAAGACCGTCAGTTGAATTAATATCAGTAAAAAGTTTGAGCATTGTGGATTAGATCAAATAAAGTATAATTATATTTTAATAGTTTACACACAATGATAAGTTTTGTTATTGGTAATATTTCGAGCAAAATTACTGCCCGTGTTCACACCACTGTTGGAATTGTTTTATTCACACATTTATGATTTGTATTCATATATATAGTTCATTATTATTATTTTGTTCATTCATGTTTTGTGTGTGCATATGTGTGTTCAGAATTATACTCCACATTCATTCATGTGTTTGTATTTAGAATTATATTCCAAGTTGTTGATAGTTGTACTGAGTCACCCTTGTTACATGTATCCGGTGTGACTTTAATGAATATCGATTCTGTTATGAGTCTTTCTTTCCATTTGTTCATGTTTGTTTTTAGAATACACACATTCTCCCAATCGATATTGTGGTTTTTGTCCCACGCATGTGCAGCTATGGATGAATTTTTTTCAAGATTTTTGTAGGCTTGTGTCCCTGTTGGTTGACCTTTAGTTAGGCGTTTATGTTCATTCACTCTTATTTTGAGTGATCTGGACGTTTGCCCCACATATTTAGTTGGACAGTCAGCACAAGATATTTTATAAATCAAATTGTTTTTATCCATCATTTTTATGGGATCTTTTAGTTGATTTATTTTATTTTTGATTAGATTTGTCGGTTTAAAGGTTGTTCGAATGCCGATATTTTTGAGGTTTCTTTGTATTGCCTCTGATGTACCATTTTTATATGGTATTGCGACTGTTTTTCTCCATTCTTCCTTCTTGTTATTCTCCGGTTTTACTCTCTTTTTTCTCTTTTTTATATTATCTTTTATAAATTCTCTAGGGTAGTTGTTTTCGAGTAGCATTTTGAATAGGACTTTTATTTCTTTACGCTGGTCCTCTGGTGCTGTTGTAAGTCTACGTATTCTATCTGCAAGACCCTGTATTAATCCTCGTTTTACCGAGAGTGGATGAGCTGAGTAATAATCAAGGAATCTTCCAGAATGTGTGGCTTTTCTATATATCGTTGTTTTTATGCTACCATCTGTCATTCTTTGTAGCTTGCAATCTAACATGGGCAGTTCTCCAATTTCATTCTCTAATTCCATAGTGAATTTTATTGAGTCCACGTGTTTGTTTATGTGTGATAAAAGTTTCTCAGTATCGTTTTTTTTCACTATTACTAGCGTGTCGTCTACATATCTCCACCAACATTTTAGTGATGATCTGAATGGTTTAAGGGCATTCTCCTCCCAATAATCCATGAAAATGTCAGCTATAATTGGTGAGATAGGCGATCCCATGGCTACTCCCTCATTTTGTTGGTATATTTTTCCTTCGAATGTGAAATATGTTGTTGTCAGACAGAATTCTACCCCTTTTATTATTTCTTCTACGGATAACTGTGTTCTGTCTTTCAGGTCATTATCTTCATTTAGTTTCTCTTTCAGTGCAATCATGGCCATTTGAATGGGTATTTTCGTGTAAAGACTGTTTACATCAAAGCTAACTAGTATTTCTTCCTCATCTATTTTAGTGGTTTTTATTCGCCTCACTAATTCAAATGAATCTACTATTCTAGCTTTTGAGTTGTCTCTTGTCGGTCTTAGTATTGTCGACAGAAATCTGGATAGCATATACGTTGGTGTGTTTCTGAAGTCTACAATCGGTCTTATTGGATATCCCTCTTTATGCAATTTTATCTTACCATATATCCTAGGTACATTACAGGATTTTGGCATAATTTCAAACCATTTTGACTTACCGATTACTTCTTTCATTTGTCTAACTACATTTGCTGTTTCTTTCATTGTTTTGTTGATGATCGTTTCAGCTGATTTAGTCATTATGGTATAGGGTCCAGATTGTAGATGTTCATTCATCTTTTGATTATATGTTGTTTTGTTAAGTAATACTGTTGTGTTTCCTTTGTCTGCTTGAGTAATGACAATGGATTTGTCTGCTTTTATGTCTTGAAGTGCTTTTAGTTCCTCTTTCGTTATATTTGGTTTTTCTGCTTTTTGCTTTTTTAATGTAAGTGCACATTGTGCTCGTACCAGTTCAGCTTTTTGCTTGTCATATCCTTCGAGTGCTGTTTCAATTACAGGTATGATGTCTTCAGGTTTTAATTTTTTGTTGCTGATATTGAAGTTCATCCCTTTCATCAATACACTTTCCTCTGCTTCTGTTAACTTTCTGTCTGACAAGTTTACAATCCAACTGGCTTTAGTTACTTGTCTGTCATTCGGAGTTTTCGCTATCATGAGTTTATTAAATTTTTTGATTTGTTTCTGCTTTGTTTTTTCATAAGTAGTTTCTTTTCGTTTTTGTGCAACTTGTAGTATGCTTTCATACTTTTCTTTTTCGATTACTTCTTTCAATTTTTCTTTTATTTCATTAATATCTTTCCTTATCGTGAATAGCTTTTGTATAATTCCACGTAGGTTTTCTTTGATGCATACTTTTGAGGCATGTGTGAGCGCTGCATTTGCTTTATCAGTAGATATTGGTAATTTTAATTTCATGTATACAGGAATAATTCCATTTTTAAGGCATCTGATGTTGAAAATTCGATGGTTCATAAATCGAGATTCAGCTTGATATAAATGTGTGAGTTTGTTGGCCAGTCTTTTAATGGGAAGACCGTCAGTTGAATTAATATCAGTAAAAAGTTTGAGCATTGTGGATTAGATCAAATAAAGTATAATTATATTTTAATAGTTTACACACAATGATAAGTTTTGTTATTGGTAATATTTCGAGCAAAATTACTGCCCGTGTTCACACCACTGTTGGAATTGTTTTATTCACACATTTATGATTTGTATTCATATATATAGTTCATTATTATTATTTTGTTCATTCATGTTTTGTGTGTGCATATGTGTGTTCAGAATTATACTCCACATTCATTCATGTGTTTGTATTTAGAATTATATTCCAAGTTGTTGATAGTTGTACTGAGTCACCCTTGTTACATGTATCCGGTGTGACTTTAATGAATATCGATTCTGTTATGAGTCTTTCTTTCCATTTGTTCATGTTTGTTTTTAGAATACACACATTCTCCCAATCGATATTGTGGTTTTTGTCCCACGCATGTGCAGCTATGGATGAATTTTTTTCAAGATTTTTGTAGGCTTGTGTCCCTGTTGGTTGACCTTTAGTTAGGCGTTTATGTTCATTCACTCTTATTTTGAGTGATCTGGACGTTTGCCCCACATATTTAGTTGGACAGTCAGCACAAGATATTTTATAAATCAAATTGTTTTTATCCATCATTTTTATGGGATCTTTTAGTTGATTTATTTTATTTTTGATTAGATTTGTCGGTTTAAAGGTTGTTCGAATGCCGATATTTTTGAGGTTTCTTTGTATTGCCTCTGATGTACCATTTTTATATGGTATTGCGACTGTTTTTCTCCATTCTTCCTTCTTGTTATTCTCCGGTTTTACTCTCTTTTTTCTCTTTTTTATATTATCTTTTATAAATTCTCTAGGGTAGTTGTTTTCGAGTAGCATTTTGAATAGGACTTTTATTTCTTTACGCTGGTCCTCTGGTGCTGTTGTAAGTCTACGTATTCTATCTGCAAGACCCTGTATTAATCCTCGTTTTACCGAGAGTGGATGAGCTGAGTAATAATCAAGGAATCTTCCAGAATGTGTGGCTTTTCTATATATCGTTGTTTTTATGCTACCATCTGTCATTCTTTGTAGCTTGCAATCTAACATGGGCAGTTCTCCAATTTCATTCTCTAATTCCATAGTGAATTTTATTGAGTCGACGTGTTTGTTTATGTGTGATAAAAGTTTCTCAGTATCGTTTTTTTTCACTATTACTAGCGTGTCGTCTACATATCTCCACCAACATTTTAGTGATGATCTGAATGGTTTAAGGGCATTCTCCTCCCAATAATCCATGAAAATGTCAGCTATAATTGGTGAGATAGGCGATCCCATGGCTACTCCCTCATTTTGTTGGTATATTTTTCCTTCGAATGTGAAATATGTTGTTGTCAGACAGAATTCTACCCCTTTTATTATTTCTTCTACGGATAACTGTGTTCTGTCTTTCAGGCCATTATCTTCATTTAGTTTCTCTTTCAGTGCAATCATGGCCATTTGAATGGGTATTTTCGTGTAAAGACTGTTTACATCAAAGCTAACTAGTATTTCTTCCTCCTCTATTTTAGTGGTTTTTATTCGCCTCACTAATTCAAATGAATCTACTATTCTAGCTTTTGAGTTGTCTCTTGTCGGTCTTAGTATTGTCGAGAGAAATCTGGATAGCATATACGTTGGTGTGTTTCTGAAGTCTACAATCGGTCTTATTGGATATCCCTCTTTATGCAATTTTATCTTACCATATATCCTAGGTACATTACAGGATTTTGGCATAATTTCAAACCATTTTGACTTACCGATTACTTCTTTCATTTGTCTAACTACCTTTGCTGTTTCTTTCATTGTTTTGTTGATGATCGTTTCAGCTGATTTAGTCATTATGGTATAGGGTCCAGATTGTAGATGTTCATTCATCTTTTGATTATATGTTGTTTTGTTAAGTAATACTGTTGTGTTTCCTTTGTCTGCTTGAGTAATGACAATGGATTTGTCTGCTTTTATGTCTTGAAGTGCTTTTAGTTCCTCTTTCGTTATATTTGGTTTTTCTGCTTTTTGCTTTTTTAATGTAAGTGCACATTGTGCTCGTACCAGTTCAGCTTTTTGCTTGTCATATCCTTCGAGTGCTGTTTCAATTACAGGTATGATGTCTTCAGGTTTTAATCTTTTGTTGCTGATATTGAAGTTCATCCCTTTCATCAATACACTTTCCTCTGCTTCTGTTAACTTTCTGTCTGACAAGTTTACAATCCAACTGGCTTTAGTTACTTGTCTGTCATTCGGAGTTTTCGCTATCATGAGTTTATTAAATTTTTTGATTTGTTTCTGCTTTGTTTTTTCATAAGTAGTTTCTTTTCGTTTTTGTGCAACTTGTAGTATGCTTTCATACTTTTCTTTTTCGATTACTTCTTTCAATTTTTCTTTTATTTCATTAATATCTTTCCTTATCGTGAATAGCTTTTGTATAATTCCACGTAGGTTTTCTTTGATGCATACTTTTGAGGCATGTGTGAGCGCTGCATTTGCTTTATCAGTAGATATTGGTGATTTTAATTTCATGTATACAGGAATAATTCCATTTTTAAGGCATCTGATGTTGAAAATTCGATGGTTCATAAATCGAGATTCAGCTTGATATAAATGTGTGAGTTTGTTGGCCAGTCTTTTAATGGGAAGACCGTCAGTTGAATTAATATCAGTAAAAAGTTTGAGCATTGTGGATTAGATCAAATAAAGTATAATTATATTTTAATAGTTTACACACAATGATAAGTTTTGTTATTGGTAATATTTCGAGCAAAATTACTGCCCGTGTTCACACCACTGTTGGAATTGTTTTATTCACACATTTATGATTTGTATTCATATATATAGTTCATTATTATTATTTTGTTCATTCATGTTTTGTGTGTGCATATGTGTGTTCAGAATTATACTCCACATTCATTCATGTGTTTGTATTTAGAATTATATTCCAAGTTGTTGATAGTTGTACTGAGTCACCCTTGTTACATGTATCCGGTGTGACTTTAATGAATATCGATTCTGTTATGAGTCTTTCTTTCCATTTGTTCATGTTTGTTTTTAGAATACACACATTCTCCCAATCGATATTGTGGTTTTTGTCCCACGCATGTGCAGCTATGGATGAATTTTTTTCAAGATTTTTGTAGGCTTGTGTCCCTGTTGGTTGACCTTTAGTTAGGCGTTTATGTTCATTCACTCTTATTTTGAGTGATCTGGACGTTTGCCCCACATATTTAGTTGGACAGTCAGCACAAGATATTTTATAAATCAAATTGTTTTTATCCATCATTTTTATGGGATCTTTTAGTTGATTTATTTTATTTTTGATTAGATTTGTCGGTTTAAAGGTTGTTCGAATGCCGATATTTTTGAGGTTTCTTTGTATTGCCTCTGATGTACCATTTTTATATGGTATTGCGACTGTTTTTCTCCATTCTTCCTTCTTGTTATTCTCCGGTTTTACTCTCTTTTTTCTCTTTTTTATATTATCTTTTATAAATTCTCTAGGGTAGTTGTTTTCGAGTAGCATTTTGAATAGGACTTTTATTTCTTTACGCTGGTCCTCTGGTGCTGTTGTAAGTCTACGTATTCTATCTGCAACAACAGCACCAGAGGACCAGCGTAAAGAAATAAAAGTCCTATTCAAAATGCTACTCGAAAACAACTACCCTAGAGAATTTATAAAAGATAATATAAAAAAGAGAAAAAAGAGAGTAAAACCGGAGAATAACAAGAAGGAAGAATGGAGAAAAACAGTCGCAATACCATATAAAAATGGTACATCAGAGGCAATACAAAGAAACCTCAAAAATATCGGCATTCGAACAACCTTTAAACCGACGAATCTAATCAAAAATAAAATAAATCAACTAAAAGATCCCATAAAAATGATGGATAAAAACAATTTGATTTATAAAATATCTTGTGCTGACTGTCCAACTAAATATGTGGGGCAAACGTCCAGATCACTCAAAATAAGAGTGAATGAACATAAACGCCTAACTAAAGGTCAACCAACAGGGACACAAACCTACAAAAATCTTGAAAAAAATTCATCCATAGCTGCACATGCGTGGGACAAAAACCACAATATCGATTGGGAGAATGTGTGTATTCTAAAAACAAACATGAACAAATGGAAAGAAAGACTCATAACAGAATCGATATTCATTAAAGTCACACCGGATACATGTAACAAGGGTGACTCAGTACAACTATCAACAACTTGGAATATAATTCTAAATACAAACACATGAATGAATGTGGAGTATAATTCTGAACACACATATGCACACACAAAACATGAATGAACAAAATAATAATAATGAACTATATATATGAATACAAATCATAAATGTGTGAATAAAACAATTCCAACAGTGGTGTGAACACGGGCAGTAATTTTGCTCGAAATATTACCAATAACAAAACTTATCATTGTGTGTAAACTATTAAAATATAATTATACTTTATTTGATCTAATCCACAATGCTCAAACTTTTTACTGATATTAATTCAACTGACGGTCTTCCCATTAAAAGACTGGCCAACAAACTCACACATTTATATCAAGCTGAATCTCGATTTATGAACCATCGAATTTTCAACATCAGATGCCTTAAAAATGGAATTATTCCTGTATACATGAAATTAAAATCACCAATATCTACTGATAAAGCAAATGCAGCGCTCACACATGCCTCAAAAGTATGCATCAAAGAAAACCTACGTGGAATTATACAAAAGCTATTCACGATAAGGAAAGATATTAATGAAATAAAAGAAAAATTGAAAGAAGTAATCGAAAAAGAAAAGTATGAAAGCATACTACAAGTTGCACAAAAACGAAAAGAAACTACTTATGAAAAAACAAAGCAGAAACAAATCAAAAAATTTAATAAACTCATGATAGCGAAAACTCCGAATGACAGACAAGTAACTAAAGCCAGTTGGATTGTAAACTTGTCAGACAGAAAGTTAACAGAAGCAGAGGAAAGTGTATTGATGAAAGGGATGAACTTCAATATCAGCAACAAAAGATTAAAACCTGAAGACATCATACCTGTAATTGAAACAGCACTCGAAGGATATGACAAGCAAAAAGCTGAACTGGTACGAGCACAATGTGCACTTACCTTAAAAAAGCAAAAAGCAGAAAAACCAAATATAACGAAAGAGGAACTAAAAGCACTTCAAGACATAAAAGCAGACAAATCCATTGTCATTACTCAAGCAGACAAAGGCAACACAACAGTATTACTTAACAAAACAACATATAATCAAAAGATGAATGAACATCTACAATCTGGACCCTATACCATAATGACTAAATCAGCTGAAACGATCATCAACAAAACAATGAAAGAAACAGCAAAGGTAGTTAGACAAATGAAAGAAGTAATCGGTAAGTCAAAATGGTTTGAAATTATGCCAAAATCCTGTAATGTACCTAGGATATATGGTAAGATAAAATTGCATAAAGAGGGATATCCAATAAGACCGATTGTAGACTTCAGAAACACACCAACGTATATGCTATCCAGATTTCTCTCGACAATACTAAGACCGACAAGAGACAACTCAAAAGCTAGAATAGTAGATTCATTTGAATTAGTGAGGCGAATAAAAACCACTAAAATAGAGGAGGAAGAAATACTAGTTAGCTTTGATGTAAACAGTCTTTATACGAAAATACCCATTCAAATGACCATGATTGCACTGAAAGAGAAATTAAATGAAGATAATGGCCTGAAAGACAGAACACAGTTATCCGTAGAAGAAATAATAAAAGGGGTAGAATTCTGTCTGACAACAACATACTTCACATTCGAAGGAAAAATATACCAACAAAATGAGGGAGTAGCCATGGGATCGCCTATCTCACCAATTATAGCTGACATTTTCATGGATTATTGGGAGGAGAATGCCCTTAAACCATTCAGATCATCACTAAAATGTTGGTGGAGATATGTAGACGACACGCTAGTAATAGTGAAAAAAAACGATACTGAGAAACTTTTATCACACATAAACAAACACGTCGACTCAATAAAATTTACTATGGAATTAGAGAATGAAATTGGAGAACTGCCCATGTTAGATTGCAAGCTACAAAGAATGACAGATGGTAGCATAAAAACAACGATATATAGAAAAGCCACACATTCTGGAAGATTCCTTGACTATTACTCAGCTCATCCACTCTCGGTAAAACGAGGATTAATACAGGGTCTTGCAGATAGAATACGTAGACTTACAACAGCACCAGAGGACCAGCGTAAAGAAATAAAAGTCCTATTCAAAATGCTACTCGAAAACAACTACCCTAGAGAATTTATAAAAGATAATATAAAAAAGAGAAAAAAGAGAGTAAAACCGGAGAATAACAAGAAGGAAGAATGGAGAAAAACAGTCGCAATACCATATAAAAATGGTACATCAGAGGCAATACAAAGAAACCTCAAAAATATCGGCATTCGAACAACCTTTAAACCGACGAATCTAATCAAAAATAAAATAAATCAACTAAAAGATCCCATAAAAATGATGGATAAAAACAATTTGATTTATAAAATATCTTGTGCTGACTGTCCAACTAAATATGTGGGGCAAACGTCCAGATCACTCAAAATAAGAGTGAATGAACATAAACGCCTAACTAAAGGTCAACCAACAGGGACACAAACCTACAAAAATCTTGAAAAAAATTCATCCATAGCTGCACATGCGTGGGACAAAAACCACAATATCGATTGGGAGAATGTGTGTATTCTAAAAACAAACATGAACAAATGGAAAGAAAGACTCATAACAGAATCGATATTCATTAAAGTCACACCGGATACATGTAACAAGGGTGACTCAGTACAACTATCAACAACTTGGAATATAATTCTAAATACAAACACATGAATGAATGTGGAGTATAATTCTGAACACACATATGCACACACAAAACATGAATGAACAAAATAATAATAATGAACTATATATATGAATACAAATCATAAATGTGTGAATAAAACAATTCCAACAGTGGTGTGAACACGGGCAGTAATTTTGCTCGAAATATTACCAATAACAAAACTTATCATTGTGTGTAAACTATTAAAATATAACTCTGTATTTGTTGGCCAGATTCAGGTCAACCAAACCGTGTTCTGAAATGTTGGACAACCTCACTGGGCTAAACGATCTGATGGTTGACTTACTTGGACGGGGGGAATACTTACTGCCTAAGACGATGCTGAAATTGTATGTTTCTGGAACGGAATTGCGTTCGATGAGCGTTTAGGAAATAAGGTCGCGAGCTAGTCAAAATAATGTTGCATCCAAAAAAGTAAAAAAAAAGTTTCAAAGTGCTGATTATCCATTAAAAACAAAACAGTACACATTACACAAATCTTTTAGCAGCGACAGCGAAAACATTACCGTAAGTGAAATGAAATTATCCACTCAAAGTGGGGGCTGTGGTAATCAACTATAAGATGATTTAGTACGGCAGGTTGGCATAACATTATCCCGCTAACTGTCAGATTTGACATTTTATTATTTCACTTATATCAACTGACTTAGTGACATTATTCTCATAAGAAATGTCTCCAGATTGGTTTACGTATGTCAAACGTTTTCGAGGACATCAATTTAGATGGTTATCGCAAACCAAATGAAGTATGGATTATTTAGGATCGAACCAGTCTATTTCAGCTTCACTTGTTGTCCGTTCCCACTTCTCAATACATCAAGTGTTAAATTCTATTCTAATCTGTGCAATAAATATAAAATGATCATCAATTAATGATATCAACTGATCACTTTGATCCTCTGAAGAACTCACTGGTATTCTGAGGAATTTATGCTAAATGTTCCTGTATTTGAAATACGATTATTGACCCAAAAGCAGAATGCGTATCCTAAACTATTGACTGAACAGCAGTGAAAAGAAATAAAGTAACATTTAAATCTGCAGACAATCTTGATAGCATATACTATTTAGCTGTATTAAGCCATGCAGTGAACTGATGTATTTCTTCGTAGAGATTACAGAACTTTGGAGACACTCTGAACGGCAATTAAAACAATTCCAGTGGATGTTTCCTTTGTTTACTGAGTGTAGAAAACCTTGAGTTATCAAGTTTACTTACTTCGGGAACGGTTATTGAGTGTCCTTGTGATTTTGTTGAGTACCTTAGCGGTCAGTAGTGCGTATTGTTTGATCTTATCACTCTGCTGCTTTCCTGATTCACATATTTTGTCATGTATGTATGATGAATTAACTGAGGTAACCGGCTAACAGCTAAAGAGAATAGATTACACAAAGGATAGCAGTCAGAAATTTATATTTCACAGAACAGTCATTATTAGAACTTAGTAGGAGAAAAATGACGATAATGGATGTATACGAAGTACATCAATGGAGACATTTATTCGCCAAATCCACTGTACCTCAAATCTCGTCTAGTTAATTTATCAGACGGTCAGAACTTCTTTTTGGTTCTGTATCTCTATTTGTACCGACATCAATTGGTATGTGTCTTGATTTAGTCTACAAAGTGAGAATTTTTATGGAGATTATTGAAAATATCATTCAAGTCACATAACTGATTATTTCGAAGCTGAGTAAGGTGTTCTGTGGGAACGGAATTATCTTCTGGGTCCAGAACCGTCATCATTGGACTCCTATTTTACAGCAGAACTCTCATGGACGTCAGAGAATCACATCCGTTATGACAGTGAATGTCACTGTTTAGAAACGTCACAGTTTCCCTCGAGATATTTTCACGCCATTAATTCCACATTGAAAGTACTCTCACAAAATGGAAATAACAAATGAATGAAATTAGGAATAAGTCTGGAGTAGAATAATAATGAAATAAACCATGAGCTCAACTACGAAATATTCCTTAATGACGGTGCTCAAACTTGGGGTACCCAAATACCCGCATCGCATATGTAAACACTGGAATCTAGATTTAATTTTCAACCACGTAGTTCGTGGAAAATATTTTTAGTTGCTGTAGGTAACGGTTGAGCACGCGACGATAATCACTACGGGTTCTTGGCGTTTTACATCTGCCTTGAGTGATGTGACAGTAAAATTCACGCAATTCAAAGGATAAAATGTCATGAGTATGCATCGCTGAACGCACTTGTTCAACCTTTCCAAAACGCCAGGATACTCGCACAGTTTGAGTTCTAAAAATTGTTTCAATGCATCTTGTATACCGTGTTAAAAGTAAGAGATCATGAGTTTTCAAAGACTATCAGTCTCAATACAAATGGAGCATATACATCAATGATTACAAAAATAATTTGATCTAGCTATCTGTGGCAGACCTCAAAATAATTCCGACTGCATAATTAAGAGTGTTACTGCATGACCATTTATACCTCTGGATTCAATTAAGCATTTTAACAAGGTAAAAAGAAATCCCTATCAGACATGCTTTTATCGGTACTTTCTGCCACTATAAGAAATGAGACAGATTTCCTAAATGTTGCGAAAACAATTTCAACAAACATATAACAAGGAATTTGAAAACGGTAAACCAACATTTCAGAAACATAGTTCAAACCATTAGACATATATTCAGTTAAATGCATGACAGATATTTGTTTGCAGACGACACATGTTAGGATTCTCCCCGCTTATTTGAAATCAGCCTGCATGAAGCTACTTCGCATAGCGTGATATGCATATGGTTAACGTTTCGACAAAATGTCAATCCTATCCACTGAAATTTGTCTTAATTAAAAAGACATATCTAATAATCGACTGATGACAGTGTTTGGTGTTTTCGTGCACCTTCAACCTTTCAGCACTACATGTAATTCCTACATCAAGAACAAAACAGAAAAACATTGATCTAATGAACCGATACTGTGCTCAACAACCGGGAATAAAATAGCAATTATTTGCGACGTGATAAATCATCATAGGGATGAAAAATATCGTCTGTGACTTGGGTTTTGTGAAAGAGACTTAGTTATGGAAACTTACCTCGTACAACATTTAATCCACTACTGACTTGCAGTGTTTCGAGGAAAGCGGTTGTTAATAAAAAAAATACATTTAGTACATTTCTCTACGAGTTACGACTTCACTATTGTTTAGCTTCACCTTGACTGTCACTACTTTTACCATCGGTGTCCTTCAACAGCACCAAAGAAAAACTGCGTTTCTAGCTTACCTATCACAAGTTGAGCAATCCTCTCTGTTCAACTGTCTGTTAAGATAATGACCTACGAATTTTATTCACTAACCGCCCATTATGTTTCTGATTCGCTGGAGACTGACATGTTATGCTATAAAAGACGAGACAGTTGAAAATGAAGTCACTCAGCAAGATGAAGATTGTCTGCTTTATCTGGATTGCATCGTCCGTTGTCTTTGGAAGTGTTGGTGAGTTACTTTGGAGTTGATAATTTCATTTCTTGTCCCGAGTGTTTGTCAAATGTGTGATATGTATTGTTGCTTGAGGTATGCATTCGAGTTACAGTTGGAAGTGAAATGTTGCGTTGAATATACGTGTAATCTGTTGACTACGTCAGTTGTTGAATGAAATCTTATCACTGTTGAGAAGAAGCCAGAAATGGTGAAAATCGATGTGAAATCTTCTTCCAGTAGTTGATCGTTCAAAAAATATGGGGTGTCGAAAATTCAAGAGTGACTAATCACTTTGTATTCTGAATCATACTGAGATGGTGTGCATTGAAAATTTTCAGTTTGTCATTGAAGCCAAATAAGCCGGTGTGTACGTATGTGTCATCAGTAGGAGGAAACGGATGTTGAGATTTCTAGAATACAGCGTATGTGTTCGTAGGTGTGCAGAAGTTGAAAGTGTAGTACAGTAAGTCACCGTTCACTTCCTGTCAACAAATAATCAAAGAGGTTTAGGTTGAGATCGTATCCCGTGTGGTCTGTTTAACGTACTTTATGTTTATTTTATGTTCACAGTGCGTCAAACGGTAGAAACGCAGGAAAACATGGACAGTGAGTTA
>CALYDD020000196.1:0-24991 GCA_944472135.2 Trichobilharzia regenti | reverse complement strand
ATATATATATATATATATATATATATAATACAGAATGGAATTCTCAGCACAATATTGCATCTGGTTTACTTAAAATATAAATAAAATTAAAAATTAAAACAAAAGTAAGCAGAGGAATTTGTCCACGTTTACGATATAAAGTCAAAAGTATTCGAAGCACGAATCGTGAATATTAAATACAATAATAATAATTATAATAACAGTGAGTTTGTTTCAAACAGTAATGTCGATTCAGTTTGGAAATTTTATCATGTTACTATAGCGTATTGAAATCTAATGTTCTGTTGATGTTCACAATTATGAAAAATAAATAAATAAAAACAAAAAAATTGAGAGGATTATAAATAGAAGTAGCACAATAACAATAAAGTTTGGTACTGTAAGAGTGGAAGAAATGGTTTATTTAGTAGTGCAAAGAAGGTTAGTTAGTTCACGCCTGACACTGTTTGCATCGCATAAAGTACGTGGTGTGAAATATGGTATAGTGGAATTTTTATACTTAAACGCACGTGCATAGAGTCTTCTGAAAAGACTTCTTGTTTTACCTGAGGAGGAGACACAAGATGAAAGCTGTGGGTGCTCAGATTCTGACAAAATTCCTTTAGCAAATTTGTTACATGACATCAATTGCCTATCAGTGACAATGTCAACGACCGATATGGCCCAATGGGATACCACTCGTTCTACTGACAGTCTTCAGAGTTCTACGAAGTATGACATGGTCTTTTTTAAGCAATCCAGAAAAGAATAAGGGTGGACAGTAAAGAAGAATAGGTAAGATGCACGAGTTGACAAACTGTGGGAGGAGTGGTTGGGTTATGCCTGAATACCTCAACTTCTTAATATAAAACGCCAGACGAAATATTCTTTAGGAAATCGCTAAGACATGGGAAGAGCAGGATAGGTCAGAAGGGAAAGAATTAATCCAAGGTACTTAACTTCAGACTTGATTTCTATTTCATCACTATCATCAATTTTTCAAGGGTCATAGGAACCAGCAGCTTCATTTAACTTTCGTTTACATCGGAAACTGAAATTAACAGTCTGACATTTGGAAGGATTTAGTTTAAGACTGTTAGATGAAAACCATTTGCTAATTCCTGATAGAAAGCTGTTCATCTTAGCACAGTCAAGCTGGGAGTTAACAGACATTGAAATAGTTAGATCATCCGCATACTTAACAAAGTGTATTTTATCAGAATGAGGCAATTCATGCAAGAAGAAAGAAAACAGAAAAGGAGAAAGAACAGCGCCTTGAGGGACACCAGCCTTAGTAAGCAACGAAGTGGACGACTTTCCCTGACATACAGTGTACTGCTTTCTTCCTGAGAAATAAGAATGCAGCCATTTGACAACCCAACAGTCAGTTTGAATTTCGGCCAGCTTGTTTAACAAAATGTCCCTAGGTACTGAGTCGAAAGCAGATGTGTAATCTAGGAAGGTACAGAGAACAAATTTAGCCCCATTTGTCTAAGCTGGAGACAATGTTATGATACAAGACTGCAACTGCAGATAAAGTACTTCTACTGCGTTTTTAAGTGAATTGTTTGGGATTGTTAAAAGCTTTAAGTGAAGGTTGAAGATTAAGTAGAAGTAACTTTTCCATAGTTTTTAGAAAAGGAGACGTAATAGCAATAGGTCTAAATTTAAAACATATTCCAGTAGACAACTTTGGTAAGGTACAATTTTAATGTCCTTCCAAACGGCTGGTACGACATTTTTGGAAAAAGATTCGTTAAATATGTCCATAAGAGGATAACACAGGATGTCTGCACACTTTTTAAGAATAACACTAGGCACACCATCTGGACCTAGGCTACAAGAAGGATTCAAAGACTGAAGACATTTTAGAACATCATTTGTTTTGAAACCAGGGAAGCAGGTTTCATTAACACTTGTAACACTAGAAAGTTTGGCATTTCTGGGATATATATATATATATATATATTCAATTATATGGTACTTGTTTATTTATTATTATTTTAGAAACTTTCACACTACGAAGGAAACAGCCTGTTGTGTTTGCTTGACATTTTGTAGTCACAATAGACGCAAGCAAGAAGTTGATTACGTTCCCTTTAGTGGAACATACAGGCTTCAAGTTAGAGCTTCGAAGTTTCGGTAACAGTGTTGCTTGTTTACTTTTACAGGATGGGGTTGCTGCAGGCCTCACTCATGTGCCCAACCTCACCTTCTTGACCAGTCTTATTACTAGCCTAGCGAAGTAAAGGAGGAGTGCGTCTGTGGCCGGGGACCGAACCCCTGACCACATCCGCATGGTTGACGAGCATTCATTCTACCGCTAAGCCATCAACGCACTTCGTTATAATATGCGTGTTATTATACAATCAGTAAAATGAAAGTCAGTTTTTCTGACTTCTCAAGTATTGGTTTTGCAGGGATTTCACCGTGGGCTGATATCAGTTAGAGGACCACTGGAAGACCTGGGAGTACTGGACAGCTGTCCCGTCCTAGTTTGGGACTCTTCATAGTGTCCCAAACTAGGACGGGACAGCTGTCCAGTACTCCCAGGTCTTCCAGTGGTCCTCTAACTGATATCAGTCCACGATGAAATCTTCCAACTGATTATTCTAACTCTTTATCAAAGGACGACCAGTCGATTATGGAATGTACAATTAAAAATGTTTAGCAGAAAAAGCTCGACCGAAGCTGCTATCTTGACGTGGTGGTCAGGCTTGCATATCTCAATGACCCGACAAGCTACGCTGACTGGGACTATTGTTTCTTCAGCTTTAACCATGCCAGGAAGGTTGTTAGGATAGCGATTAGACTAAAAGCAGTAACCGGCGTAGTGTAAGTTTTATTTACACTATCTTGAGGGTCTGTGGGCGAAGTTGTATTGCAGCGGAACAGGGATGTAACAACAGTAAGGTGTTTCCCTCAGATGGCCAGCATGCCGGCCAGCTATGCTGTCTCTCTACTCTGAAGAGAGGGGGTTAGAAAATGTCGACTCCAACAATTGTACATCTCCACTTACCCTACGGTGGTTCATAACCGGCGGTAAGTTAACTAATAGGGAACCAGCCCAAGAAACCAGTTCATACAGGCTGTGTGTGACCGGCTATCCTATGGGCTCTGCGGTCACGCAAAACTAACCCTCCTTCTGTTTCAGGTACTCGAAGAATTAATAAACTTCCACAGTGTGGGCAGCCGGGAAGTAACAACCGCTCACACACTTCCAAGTGGCTTTTTAGTTTGGACAAAAAAGTAGTCAAAATACTGAGTTAAAACTCAAGTTACCTGGAACTAAATATCTTAAATACCAGGTTTAAAAGTCACATACTCATTGTGTATGAAAGCTTGTGTTACTTAATTTAGTATCCCACGGCTTAATACCAAAAATACTGGCAATAATTAGGGTTTAATTCTAAAGGTAGACATATTTATATACATATGGCAATAATGATCTCTTTAAGTGTTGGTTTGTAGAGATTGAATTGCTTTCAGAATTTCATCATGAAACTGACATTTGTTAGAGAACCATTGGCAAAACTAGCTAGGAGTACTGGATATCCAGGTGTTTCGTCCTAGTTTCGAACTCTTCATCAGCTCGTGCATGATCAGTTCTGTTGAATAGTTTATTTCTTAAAGTGAGTATGATTGTATTGATTTTTTAAAATTCTCTTGAAGGAAGGTGAAAACTTCACAATTAGAAAGTCTCCAGCCTACATATAGCATTATTTAAGATTAGTCACACACACATAGGCGTGACTAGTAGCTTATTGCATTCATCGATATGTATTTAGATATGAAGTTTACACACAATATACAGAGCAGATAAATAGCAGTTTCAGTTAGTCTGTGATGGCTAGCAGTAAGAATTATCTCTACCAGAAACTGTCTAATTTGCTGTAAAAAGCACGAAGATCATATATAGCTCAATCGTGAGTCTGAATAGCTCAGTGATAACGTCTCTGACTGCCGGCGGCACTGGGTGACGCGGGTTCGAATCTCAGAAGGGACATGAGTTCTTTCAAGGTGGTCGCAGATATTCCTTGCTGATGAGTGCCAACTAGCACGAAACCTGGGTGGTATCCGAAGCTTCCTGTAGCCGATTGCCTCCAACCATATAATACCAACATCTCACAGTGCACCGTAATGGCGAGCCACCACCTAGTGTCATGGTGGCCACATTGCAAGCTGGACTGATATAATTCAGTCTGCACCGAAGATAGGACTAGACACATTACAACACTAGTTACTGACTAGTGTGCAATCAAAAATATCAAATATAGTTGTTTCAGCAGGTAACTTCACTGCCCAAGTAGGGAAGTTATGCCAGGCTGAGAAGTATATATATATATATATATAGTACGTACGGAGTTCCCTGCTAACGAACCGAGAACGATGACCGTCTTTTACAGTTTTGCTCAGATAATCATCTGTTCCTAGGCATTACTAACTTTAGGCTCAGAGAGAGAGACATTGCCTAACCTGGTAACCTCCATCTCTAAATCAACATTGGACTTAAATAGCCCACACGGCGATCGGTTTTCGTTTGTGAGTGTCAGTAGAAGACTGCAGATACTTCTGGAACACATGAGTAGACTCGGATCACGGTCTGATTCGGGCACGTTTATGCTTACGATTAAACTGACATAAAAAAAACAACTGTTGGCAGCGAAGCAGTTACGCCACTAACTAGATCGACACTCTGAGTCCCTATATATAAGGAAGAACGCAAGCTCACAAGAAGTCTTCACAAAGACCATGAATAGTAGTGGACGACAAAAGCGAAACAGATGGAAAAGGCGTCGGTGATAGGTAACACCAGACAACTATTTAGACTTATCAGGGGAACAGGGGTGGCAGGAGAATCCAGGATATACGCGTTTAGTACCTTTTGCAACGAACTCGTCAACTGGGGTGGTGGTGGTGGTTGTCGTGTTCCTACGGACACTGAAATCCAGCATTAATTGTTTCAAATACGAATGAATCAATCTTGATTATTATTCATACTGTACTTGTTGTAACTGTTCCCCCCTGAGAACACTTATGTCTCATAGATATCGAATCATCGTTCACAGTTAGTTAGTTAGTCAGGAGAGTGAAATGCACTGCTGCACGATATTTGGCCATCTTATGTAAGCAGATAAAGGTGAATCTTTCAATAGGAACAA
This sequence comes from Trichobilharzia regenti, assembly GCA_944472135.2. Taxonomy (NCBI): domain Eukaryota; kingdom Metazoa; phylum Platyhelminthes; class Trematoda; order Strigeidida; family Schistosomatidae; genus Trichobilharzia; species Trichobilharzia regenti. The sequence continues at coordinate 19,850 of CALYDD020000196.1, read as the reverse complement.
CACCGCTCTCTCTCTCTCTCATTGGTGGATGTGCAACAGGTACACTTAACCATCCATTTACAAAACATACCTGATAAATCTCACTCTATTCACTCCAAATATAACACAAAGCAACCTCGCCTGACTAATACTACAACTAAGTAAATCTTCTGAATGTTAGGATATCCCAACAACTATTACTACCCATATATACTATACACCCAGGTGATATAATAATACTAATAATAATGGCCTTAGTTACATTGATTGGTTACTAGGGTGTAACCAACCAGCCATATTTTTTAATCTGCTCTTATTGTTCATATTACTCACCTCGAATTCTAAGGTATTATCACGCTAGGTGACTAAACAAACAAACTAACTAACTCGTCATCAAGAGTATCTACATCGAATCAGTTCTAATTGATTGGAAGCAATCACCAGGATGTTATGAAAATAACCAACCAACCAACAACAACAGCAACATCCAGTGCCAATCACCATCAATGGGAGGGATTTGAAAGAGGTTACTTCATTCACTCACTTATCTAGGGAGCATTGTCTCAACTACAGGAAGTCGGAACAGACGAGGATGTCAAATCGAGCGAGAAACACATTCATCAACCTGAAACCAATCTGGAAATCTTCGTCACTCAGCATCAATACAAACGTCAAGTTAGTTCTTCTATACGGATCAGAAACTCGGTAAGCGCGTGGGTCACAAAGAACAGGTATTTCCAACAGCCGGTTGCAGACCTTTATCAACCAACAACTGTCTTCACTGGCTCTATACTGAAGATCAGATGGCCGGGCCGGAAAGAAACACCAACAAGAAACTATGGCTGGGAAGAAACAAAACAAGAACCAATCGCCCAACAGCAGCAAATATGCAGGAGAAAATGGAGATGGATTGGACACTCTCTGAGGAGGGTCGCTGAATGACATCGCGCGCGCGTCAGGCCATTTCTCGAGTGTAACCCGACAGAATGGGAAGCGGCGAGTGGGTCGTCAGTGCAAGGGTGACATGGAGGAGGAGATCGTGTTAGTTGGAGGAGTTGAAACAATATGGACTAACATGGGTGGATACAGGTGAAAAGTACAGCAGAACAGGGAAGCAAGTGGAGACGTGTAGCTGAAGCCCTATGTTCCACTAGGAACGCAAGGGAACAATAATATATATATATATATATATATATATATATATATAATCACCAGGATATCACCCTCCAGTTGACCTGACACTCGTCTGATGAATATCATCGCCCCCTTAGAGATTCGAGATGTAAGGCGTTAGCTGCAACTCCGTACGTACTTAGTGTTAAACAGAATAAAAACAAAGAAAACATCGGTGAGCAGAATAACTTAACTCCCTCTATACTGCAAAACAAAAGTAGGATTTGAAGGAAAGCACCACCACCACACACACACACACAACTAGGCTGATCAATAGATTATGACTTCTTTTACAACACTTTTGAATCCCCACTTTATTTATTTTTTTCATTCTGATAGCCTTAAATCCACGAATAAATAAATAAATCATTTCACACTTATTTATCGATTTTGATTAATATTTATTTGTTGGGTTGTTGGTCGAATTTCAATCCATAGAGAGAGAACTTTTCAGATCCTTTACTGTACTGCTGGTGTACTGCTCCTCAGTCCGCTAGGTCCTCCTTTATGGCTGTGAGACCTGGCCACTGAAAGTGGAAGACATGAAAAGACTGACTGTCTTCAATCATAGGTGCCTGCGTTCTATCTCCCGTGTGCATTAAGTGGTAGAATAAGGTGAGTAATATTGAGGTTAGGCAGCGGTCGAGTGCTAAGCTGTTCAGGAGGGGAAATCAATCGACGAGGCTGTGAAATTTCATCGACTGAGATGGTTAGGACATGTGTTACGTATGCCTAGTCATCGCTGGTCTTCCTCGACGGGCGATGTTAGCTGACATAGGGTCAGGCTGGAAAAGGGGTAGAGGCGGTCAAACCAAAACATGGCTTCATCAGTCAATGAAATCCACAACAGTTAGTTTAAGCCAGCCAGTCACGTAGGAAGGTGTAGTCTGTCTGTCTGTTTTCGATATAGAACTTTGCACAGTTGTGCGGCAGTTCAATTCGCCACACTCCCTCCTCGTAGCACACGAAGCAAGAGAAGAAAGTACAAGAAAAGCATAATAGAGACAGTAAGCAGAGGTGAGGAAGGTGTAGACTTCCTGACCAGTTGGGGTTCTCGGGACGGTAAAAACAAATGAAGGCTGGAAACAATTGGTGATATGGCTCAAACTCATCGATCTCAGTGGCTGGCTTGGTTGCATCCACTCCATGTGACTTATGATTTCCAATGAAACTATATTGTTCTTCGTTATTACTCCTCCTTTGTCTCACACCTCTGCTTACTGTCTCTTTTATGCTTTTCTTGTACTTTCTTCTCTTGCTTTATGTGCTACAAGGAGGAGGAGTGTGGCGACTTGAACTGGTGCACATATGTAGAAAGTTCTATGTCGAAAACAGACAGACAGATCCTTTACTTTTACTATATTGTTTATTTGTCCTATCATAAGAAGAAGACAGACTACCTCGACTGAAAGATGAAGAAGTACCTTGACTAGACTAGCTAGCCACTTCAAATTGTATCTACCATTGCAACTGCGCTTTTGGTGTAGCGAGTTATATTGGCCGTTGCTCTAGACACTTGATTTTTCGTGCTCACTCGGCAACATCTCCCCATTATGGCTAAGTAAAGGTGTAGTGGAGGCCATTAACAGTTCGATATTAGACCATCTGGCACAAACCGACCACAAAGTCAGCCAGCCAGCGTGGAAGAATCCTTCTCTATCATCTACCAGGTGCCTAGTAAATTGCCGGAATCATCGAAGCACCGCATGCTCCAAACAGCAGAAGCTATTGCAACGTGCTCTAGCACTTCACACCCTATTACTAAACTAGGAGTCAGTGTAGTCCAGTCCTGTAACATCATCTTACATTTGACGGGAGCGCATGAAATACATGCCAACACATTCGTAGATTGCAGCTCAAGGTGTTCAGAAGACTCTGTTTCATTTTGTCAGCATCCTCGCCTGCATATTCTAAGTCAGTAGAGATTATTCCGTGGTGTTAACAAGTCAATCCCCTGAGTGTCTGAAGTGAGTTAGCGTTAAATCCATTAGCACATACATATATATGATGAAGTTGAATAGAAAAGGGGACACTGGTGGGCATCCCTGACGGACTACTCCAGTAGTTGTCATCACTTCAGATGACAACTGGTCGTAAGCCCTCACTTGGTCAAAGAATATAAACTGTATAGATACATACATATAAATAGCGGTTTGATCGCTTGAATAACTACACCTTGGCTTGCGTGTCTTGTCTTCTGCTATTACACAATAGTATTATGCAAAGGATTATTTATAATTGATTAGATTATTGAACTTATTCCAGGTCAGATCACTAACTGATCACTGATATTTTTATTAGTTTAATTATATAAATATATATATGAAACCAACCAAATCAACTAACAAATAAATGAAAGAACACAAAAACAAAAAAACATCAGCTGACAATCTATTGATTTTCGTGTTTACTTTACTTTACTTGTTTATTTATTCATATATCTATCTATATCTATATATATGCATGTATGCCTTCGTTCATTCATTCATTGAAATACAGTTATTACAAAACGCGACTGTTTTGCTTGCACTTATGTCCTTATCTGACCTTATTGTATTTATATGATTATTTTCATCAATTGTTGTAATTAGAGGTAGGTAGGTAGGTAGGTAGGTGTATGCACGCATTTTGTGTCAAAAAGTGAAATTTCCCTTTTTGCCTTTCACAATTTCATTCTCTTCTTCGTTTTCGCCTTTGTTTATTAGTTTGGAAAATATTATTTATTTTATTTTATACTTGATAACGAATTGATAAGCAATTATTATAATTTATTAGTATTATTACTATTATTCCCTTGGGTTCCGAGTGGAGCATACGGCTACAACAACACCTATCCACTTTGGTTACAGGATTTCATCACATGAGCTGACATTGGTTAGAGGAACCATTGGAAAACCAGCTGGGAGTAATGGACAGCTGTCTCGTCAGACTAGTTTGCTACTCTTCATCAGGATGCACTCACCACACAACCGGTTCGAACCCATGACCTTCTTGGTTGCAAGGCTATCGACCTCATATACCATTAAGCCACTGGGACCCGATTCAATGGCCAGTCCATGAATTCTAACTTCTGCCAATTCACGCATGACATTACGCAACCACTAGCCAATGTCTTCGGTGAGTATTTGTCACCACTCTCGACAAGAAAGACCCTATTTAGTCAAGACTTCTTACTACTATGCAACTCCAGGAAACTTCATTCTTCGATAACTTCCTCATCTGGCTGACCGACTACTAATAACTAATTTCACCTGCTCCTCTTCTAAGTAATGTCACCGCCCAGTTTGTGACTGCTCCTTTAGAGATAGTTACATCTAGACGTAGAATTAAGCAGGTGAATCATCACATTTTTAAATATCAGTATCCTGCATGGTTAAGCGAGGTCAAAGACGACGTCTTTACATAGCTCTCTGTGTATGAGCTCACCTTGTATATAAAAAAACATCATTATAAAGACTATGTTAACGACAAAACATTTTACGAAGCTAAACACTTATGTATTTATAAGTTCTTCTTTCAGGCGCTTTCCGTATTTTAGCTATCACACATTACTTGATTATATAAAAGTCCGAAAATTTCGTCTTCCTGCTAAACTTTTTTTTAACTGTTGCATTCATTTCCTAATTGTTTAGGAAGAACACAACACAACAAAGAGAAAATTTTACTAAAATTTTGAAGTACAAAAAGAAAAAAAACAATCTAATGCTCGCTAGTGACTGGCACTACAAGACGGAGTTTCCTAAAGTTCCATAGTAGTAAATAGTCTTGACTAAATGGGGTCTATTCTGGTCAGGAGTGGTGACGAATACTCGCGAACGATGACATTAGCTACCTGGTGACAGTCGCGCTAAAAATGATAATTTGGTGGAAGTTAGAATTCATGGACTGGACTAGCCATTGACAAGTTGGATACCAGTTGTGTGAGTGAGAATGGTCTGCAAGCTCGATAAATTTGTAACTTGAAGGTCTTGGAGTTCGGACCCTGGGGATAGGTGTGTCGTCCAGAGTGGCAGACACGAAGAGATTAACTGTCTCCGATCATAGGTGCCTGCGTTCTGTCTCCCGTGTGCATTAAGTGGTATAATAAGGTGAGTCTGTCTGTCTGTTGTCGACATAGAACTTTGCACAAATTTGCGCCAGTTCAAGTCGCCACACTCCGTGTAGCACGCGAAGCAAGAGAAGAAAGTACAAGAAAAGCATAATAGAGACAGCGAGCAGAGGTGTGAGACAAAGGAGGAGTAATAACGAAGAACAAAACAGTTTCATTGGAAATCATAAGTCACAAGGAGTGGATGCATCTGCACTAGCCATCGCTGAGAACGATTTTGAACCATGTCACCAATTGTTTCCAACCATTGGTTTTTACCGTCCCAAGGACCCTAACCTGGAAGTCTACACCTTCCTACATGGCTTAGACCAACTGTTGTGGATTTCATTGACTGGTGCCAAGTTTTTGTTTGACCGCCGCTAGCTTTTTTCCAGCCTGACCCTATATCCGCTAACATTGCTCGTCGAGGGAGGCGATGGCTTGGCATACGTAACACATGTCCTAACCATCTCAGTCTTTGTAACTTCACAACTTCGTCGAATGATTTCCCCTGTTTACCTAGAACTCGACGCCTAACCTCAATGTTGCTCACCTTATTATGCCACTTTACACGGGAAATAGAGCGCAGGCACCTATGATCAAAGCCAGCTAGTCTTTTCATGTCTTCCACTCTCAGTGGCCAGGTGAGTAATATTGAGGTTAGGCGTTGAGTGCTAGGTAAGTGCTAGGACATGTGTTACGCATGCCTAGCCATCCATCACCTCGAGACGGTAAACACCAATGATGGCTGGAAACAACTGATGCTATGGCTCAAAATCGTCGTTGTCAATGGCTGGTGCAGATGCATCCACTCCTTGTGACTTATGATTTCTAATGATGAAACTACATTGTTCTTCGTTATTACTATTCCTTTGTCTCACACCTGTCTCTGTTTACTGTCTCTATGATGCATTTCTTCTACTTTCTTTTGCTTTTTGTGCTACAAGGAGTGAAGTGTGGCGACTTGAACTTGTGCACATCGGTGCAAAGTTCTTTGTCGAAAACAGACAGACAGTACTTCCGATGAGTGAGTTTGAATTTAGGACAACGGAAACAGCTGGCTGTATATCCAATACTCCCCCTACTGGTATTCAATAGTTCTTTTCTAATTGATATCAATTCGTGGTCAAATCTCTGAGAAGCAGATCATCTCTTGACAGAAAAAACAACTATATTTTTTAGTACTGTTTAGTACTGTTTCTGGAATAAAAGCGAAATTCTTATGTTATGATGAAGAACTAATTGAAAACGAATACATATATATTTCTTCGCTCAATTTGTTTTTTCTGTTTTGCCTAAATGCGTGAAATAGGAATTTGGAAATTACTGAAATCGTCTGAAAATCGCTTTTAAGTGTTGAAGATCCTACTCAATAGGTCATTCCTAATTTTTTATCTCTGATATCCAATTTAGTAATAAATTTTTATCCGTTTTATCACTTACGCATTGTTTGCAGTTATAAGTTACATCAACAGCTAGCTACCCGCTTCGCTGGCTCCATACTGTAGATCAAATGGCCAACCAGCCAGAAAGTATAAGTAACACCAAACTCTAGCTAAGAACACACCATCAGGCGAGAGCCGACTGCTCAACAAATATGTAGGAGGATGCCCGGCGCTCTTCACCGGGTTGACTGTCCATTGGATGACAGTCTAGGGGAGATGGCTAAACCCTGATTCCAAACCTCCAACGACTGGCGTATGAAGCTCACCGGAGTTCACCGGCAGACGTATGGACAAAGAGCTTATTGGATGCCCTGGATATCTGGCCCCATTCAAAAAGGCGTATGAACCGGACTCCGGTCACCGGATGGCTTCTAATGAATAGTGGACTCCCTACTCCACTCCTACTGCCTTGTAGGTCACACTTGGTTGTGTAAAGGCTAGAGCTGTACTCTCAAACAAAAGGCCGAGCGATGCTGGGGACATCACTCGTACCCAATTCCCATGAAACTTCATGGTTCATGAAGCCGGCTCATCCTCCCGTAGGAGATAGCCAAAGTAAAGTAAAGTAAGGAAGGAAATGGAGATAGATCGAGCAGACTCCATTGAGGAGACCACCGTCGAATGCTATAAGCACGCTAGCCAGGCCATTTCTCGAGTGGAATCCCAGTGGGAAGCGACGAGTGTGTTGTTAGTGAGAGGGTGACACGGAGGAGATCGTGTGTTGGGGAGGAGGAGGAAGAGGTGAGAGATTATGGGCATTTGTGGAGTTAGCCAGCTGAAGAGGACGGCAGAAAATAAACCAAAGTGGAGATGTGTTATTGAAGTCGTATGTTTCACTCAGAACCCAAGTGAATAATAATTATTATTGTTTAGAAAACATCGGTGCTGTCTGTCAATAACACTTACATTTTATATATTCTTCTTTCTTGCTCTTCTTAATGTCTAGATGGCAATTTTTGCTATCATAATACTAACAATACCATAACATGTCAGAGAAGTGTATTCATGGTCATATTGTGAAGATATATTATTCAATTGTTGTGAAGAGGGTAAGGCTTTTGAACTTTCCGTCAAACCTAGTGCATCCTTCATCCAACACACAATTACACCGTGCGTCGTTACTCAGTGACTGGCACATAATAAAAACCTGCAACAGGTTAGCCAAAATAGTGCCTTAAAAGCTTTTCATAGCTAACGGAGAACAACATAAGAGGACAATCGAAGGCGATAAGCTATAAAAATATTCCCTAAATGTGATCGTATCGCGTTGAAGACTGAATATATACACCTGGTAATCGATGTAGGATGAGCAGTTTTGTTTTCGGTCGTCTCGGCATATTTCATCCTCTACTGGAAGTCACCTCTCTATCTCAACTTCATCGACTTTGAAAAGACCTTCGATAATGCAGCGTCGATCGAGAGGTGATTTGGAAACTACTTCGCTACTACGGGGTGCCACCAACAATTGCATATCTCATCCAACAGTTGTACGACAATACTGCATGCCAAGTAATCCACAACGGGAAACTTACGGAATCCTTTGAAGAAGTGAAGACGGGAGTAAGACAAAGCTGATTAGCTGCCTACTACCGCTAATGATTTTCCTGATTGCAGTAGATTGGATAATGTGACAGACAGACAGCAGCGGGCAGCGAGGGAACAGGCATAAAATGGGCCCCCACAAAAAATGCTTGGAGGATCTGGACTTCACCGATGATATATGTCTGATTTCCCACAAACTGAAAGATATGTAAGTGAAAAGCAACAAGTTGGCGACAGAGGAAGAAGCATCAAAGATAGGACTTCAGGTGAACATAGAGAAAACAGAGGTAGGTGATGAAGATTCCTGGCCAACACCACCAACAGCAACAACAACAGACAACAATCAGCCAGTATGAATGGGAGGAACCTGAAAGAAACAACCTCCTTCACCTACTCACTGACCTGGGAAGCATCGTTTCAACTACAGGCGGATGGAACTGACAAGGATATCAAAGCAGCGAGGATCGGGAAAGCAAGACAAGCTTTCATTACTCTCAAGTCTGTGTGGCGGTCAACAGCACTCAGAATGAAATGAAAATAAGATCCAGATTTTCAACTCCAATGTGAAGTCAGTCAGTGTTACTATACGGATCAGACACTTGACCAGCGCGTCATAAAGAGCACCTTAAACAAACTACAGACCTTCATTAACAGTTGTCTTCGCTCAATACTATTCAAGATCATATGGCCGGCCAGAAAAGATCAGCAACAGTGAGGAATCTCTGGAAATGAGCAAACCAACACAGCAGGAACCGATCATGAAACAAATAGGCAGAAAGAAATGGAGATAGGTGGATTGGCCATACTCTGAGGAAACAAACCATCAAGTGACACCACTAGACAAGCCATTCGTCGAAAGGAACCCGAAAGGGAAGCGGCAAGTTGGTCGTCAGTGTGAGAGTGACTTGGAGGAGGTCATGTGAAGAGGAGATGAAAACATGTGGGCAGACTTGGAGCCAGGTGGAAACATGTAGCAGGGAACCGAACGCAATGGAGACGTAGTTGGCTGAAGCCCTATGTTCCTCCAGGAATTAAAGGGAATAATAAACTGGCTCCATCCAATCACGGGGACATCTTACGTAACCTTCGTCGTGGCTGCTTTTAAACTGACGGCATACATATAATACCACGATCTACCCATTTTTGACCTCAAAATTGACTAATGCTCAGATGTTGCAGTGGATGATGCTGAGGATAACAGGCTGGCTGAGCATGTATGAAAAGACTCCTCAGCGGCGGTCTATTCAACTTTTCAAAGAAGAAAACTGGACAAATTCGTTATACAAACCACACACTCACACACATCTATCATCATATGTAAAATATGCTATTCGAAAATGTTGACGATTTCGCCTGTTTTTGAAACTGCTTCAGTTCAGAAGGAATGACAATTTGTGAGATTTCGATAGTGGGGGAGGGTGATACTGCTGTTCAACTGTATATCAAATGAAATGCAATATATCGCAAAACAGTATGCCATAATATGATAGTGTGTTTGAGATACATTGCTGGTAAAAGACACAGGTTCTAAGGTATAACCTTTTTCACTCCACAGATCGAAACTTGATTATTATTATTATTGTTCCCTTGGGTTCCTAGTGGAACATAGGGCTTCAACTGCACATCTCCACTTGCTTCTGTCTTCCGCTGCACTGTACTTTTCACTTTTATTCATGTTAGTCCATACTCTTTCAACTCCTCTTCACACGATCTCCTTCATGTCACCCTTACACCAACGTCCCACTTGCCGCTCCCCTTTCGGCCTGGTTCCACTCGAGAAATGGCCTGACGAGCGCGCGATGTCACCCAGCGGCCTCCTCAGCGAGTGTCCAATCCATCTCCACTTTCTCCTGCATATTTGCTGCTGTTGGGCGATTGGTTCTTGTTTTGTTTCTTCCCAGCCATAGTTTCTTGTTGGTGATTCTTTCCGGCCCGGCCATCTGATTGATCTTGGTGGCACAGTGGTTAGGACTCTCGCCGACCATGCACATGGTCCGGGGTTCGAGCCCTCGCCGACGCACACCTGATATCTATGGTTGGCCTGCGAATTTTGGGCTACCGATATCCACGCTGAAAATTCCATACTTGTACCAAAAATACGGTGTGGAATCAAGCTGTAACCATAAAATGAAATAAATAAAAAAATAAATCTTCAGTATAGAGCCAGCGAAGACAGTTGTTGATTAAGGTAACGTCTGCAACAGGCTGTTGGAAATATTCTTCGTGACCCGCCCGCCAAGTTTCTGATCCGTATAGATAGTGTCGTTGAATTTAGACATTAGGATATCGTTAGGCATGGAATCCAATTTTGATTAGCACAGTGACTGAGTATTGTTAATATTACGGTAACACACCTGCTGTGATGTATCTACCGTCACTATGAATTGATGATGTCGAGGTTAGGGAACTTGGTAATAGGAGAAATGTTGACTAAAGCCCAGTTATGGAGTGCATTTCAAACACTCCTGTAATACAGCTAAATACACCTACATGGAATAAAACTGGGACGGCGAGAAACACATAGAACAGAAGTGATACATACATACACATAAAAAAAAGAAGTGATACATTTCTGTCCCCTTTGCCTTTCCTGCAAACAAACAACTCTGCAAGCAAAATTAATGTTTTTGCTGCCAACACCAGTAAAATCTTGATTTCTGTAGCCACACCTTTCACTTTATGATTGATTAGACTCACATTTTGAAAGATCATTATAATTGTGAGCGTCGGTGGCACAGCGTTTAGGATGCTCGCCAACCATGCACAGGGTCTGGGGTCCGATCCCCGGCCACCGACGCACTCCCTTACCTCGGTAAACCAGAAGTAATGCTGATAAAGAGGTAAGGTTTGGCATGAGGCTAGCAACCTCATCCTGTAAAATTAAACACTGCTAAAGAAACTTCAAGCCACTAGCGTTGAGACCCTATGTTCTACTGGGAACGTGAAGGAAAAAAATTATAATTGTGAGAAACAAGCTACGCGTAAAAGCCTATCTCAAAAATTCCACTACTCAAAAGACTGATTTGACATTCACAATACTATTTTATCTTTCTTTAAGTATTGAAAAGTCTGCTAGCAGCTTAATATTAATAAAATATTATAAAGACAAAGGCAGTCACCAATTTCTGACTTTTTAGCGAGGAAGTTTCTGCTTTCTATCTATCGACCAGATATATAAGGTAAATAAGAAAGTCGATAGGTGATTGGTCACAGGCATATATGATCATGTGATTGTGTTTTTTATTTTCTGACCTTGGTTTCTATTGGCTACCGAATAACAGGTAAGGTAATACAACCCACATATTGAAGGGAAACAAAGCAAAATAAGCTTGTTACCTGATTGGATGAATGAAATTGGTATGTTTCTATTTTTATTTTGAGGAATAGTAGGCATGAGTAGATATTTAGGAAATAATAATATTAAGCAGGAATGATGAAGAGAATGGTGATAACGTAATAAATTTAGATGGTAATAAAGGGATGTGCTACTTACTCTCTCACACTTTAACCATCTCACATATAGTTGAAGAATTTTAATTAAATAACCTGTGAGTGTGTGTATATTTATACAGCAGTTGACAATCTTAGTTAAAAAAACCCACTTCATAAAACCTGTTAGTTAAACGCCTCAATATTTCCATTCTTGATTTCAGTTAGTGACAGCAAGATAGGCATGACATAAATCCTACCCACATATAGACGTTTGTTTTCGACATAGAAGTTTGCACCGATGTGCGGAAGTTCGAGTCGCCACACTCGCTCCATGTACCACACAAAGCAAGAAAAGAAAGTAGAAATGCATAATAGAGACAGTAAGCAGAGACAGGTGTGAGACAAAGGAACAGTAATAACGAAGAACAAAACAGTTTCATTGGAAATCATAAGTCACAAGGAGTGGATGCATCTGCGCTAGCCATTGAGAACGATTGCTTTGAGCCATATCACCAATTAATTCCAGCCTTCATTGGTTTTTACCGTCCGAGGACCCAACCAGGAAGTCTACACCTTCCTACGTGACTGGCTTAAACTATCTGTTATGGATTTCATTGACTGATGAAGCCATGTTTTGGTTTGACCGCTGCTAGCTCTTTTCCAGCCTGACCCTATATCAGCTAACATTGCCTGTCGGTCGAGGAAGGCGATCGCTAGGCCAGACATGCATAACACATGTCCTAACCATCTCAGTCGATGTAGCTTCACAGCTTCGTCGATTGATTTCCCCTCCTGAGCAGCCTAGCACTCGAATGATGTCTAACCTCAATATTGCTCACCTTATTATTCTAACTCACACGGGAGATAGAACGAAGGCACCTATGATCGAAGACAGCTGATCTTTTCACGTCTTCCACTCTCAATGGCTATTTCTCACTCACAGCCATAAAAGAGGACGGAGTGGACTGATGAGCAGTACACCCACCCTTTGGTCGACAGTCAGCCAGGTATCACGTCTACTAAGCCAGAGACGGCGTAAACTGGCATAAGCGAATCTAGCCCTTTGTATCCGTACTGAGATTTCGTCAGAGATCAACCCGTTGGCATTGGTTGATGCAACTTCCCAAATAAGTGAAGCGGTCAACGTGCTCCACTAACCACTTCACTCCCTATTTCTAAACTAGGAGTCAGTGTGGTCCAGTCCAGTGCTGTAACATCATTTTACATTTGACGGGGGTGAATCGAATGCCAAACATTCGTAGATTACTCACTGCTCAAGGCGTTCAGAAGACTCTGCTTGTATTTTGTCAGCGTTCTCGCCAGAAGGAGTATATCGTCTAGTTCTAGTGAGAAGTCGTGCCCAGCATCGTTCAACCAAGTTAGCTGTTAGGACAAGTAATTACGGATGACACTGGCGATGAATCATAATCAAAAGTTGTGCTGAGTACAACGGATGAATAAGACCATAAAGCGCTTATATTCCCAGCAGTACAGCGAAGCAGTACATCACTACACCAAAGGTTTACAATCTTCCTTATCATCTGCTAGGGAGTCATTCTTAGACAGCAGATGTAAAACAGGATTTTAAACAGATACAGTGAAAGACAGACAGAAATTAATACAAGTTTAACAGCGTTTACTTTTCAAGTACAAATCTGCAAAATATGCACACCATCGAAATGATAACCAGCAATCATTACTTACTAACTTAGATATAAAAAAAGTATACACACATGAGTGATTCTAACTGAATTCAACGTAGAACTTTACACAGATGTGCGTAGAACAAAGTAGAGATGTACACGGTTGAAGCCCTATGATCTCTACTCGGAACCCAAAGGGATAATAACAATAAAAATAATGAGAACAAACCCATCAACACTGCAACACACTTACGTGACTGGAATTGGCGGTGAATGACACGCAGCTGGACAGACATACACTGAAGTATTCAAGGCATCAGTTTCTAGTTTAACAAAAAAATCGATATCTTGTTGAACTGAATAATCACTGTACCCCGCCTCTTTTGATGATGACGATGCCAGTGATGACGATGACGATGATGACGGTGATTTACGCGTATCCACCCCATCAGGATGGCTGGATACAGAGGATAAAATGGTAGATAAACTTGGTGAACGCCAAACAGACAACTCAACAGCCATTAAATGCGGTGAAGAGATACTGCCTTCACGGGATAATAGGCGTATTTCAAAGTTTGTATACACACCAGGTTTATTCAATTCAATTCTACGGAATATAATATCACGATGGATAGAATCTGGAGGATAATTGAAGGCGATATGATCATGAGTTATATGGAATGAACCGATACTGCGAAGTGCAGCCTGAAACGTGAAAACAAAATAAAAACAAGAAAAGAGTGATAAGAGTGTTAAAATATACGCAATAAAGAAGGGGTGGTGTATGTGTGTGTGCGTGTCTGCTAAGCGTAAACACACTTCGAATCTGATTCAATGTGAAGTATGTGCTGAAGATGTTGTCAACTAGGGAAATAATGAAAGCTTCGCAAATAAACCGTCCAGTTCAGAGAACACAGAGAACTACATCAACCAGCCCGTTCGCCATTCATTGATTGATTGCGATACTTGGCCATATCCGATAACATTTCGAACAGAGACCTGTACGGAGGTTTCTGGGATGACATTCGCAGCACATGTCCAAGCCACCAAAACCGATGTTTCCACATGACGACACTCAACGAATGATGATCTCTTATTGAATTGAATTTTTGATTGGACCTGAGACCGAGCACTTCGGTCCAATCAATCGACGAGAAAATCAAAAAATTCAATTCAATAATAATATGACCCGTTGCACAAGAAGTGGCTCTCGTGGCCCAAGTGGTCTAGTGGATAACGCTTTGGCGTTTGAAACTATGGGTACTGGGTTCGAGCCTCGGTGGGAACATCATCACTCACTGAGAAATGCAGGTACATCCAGCTGACGAGTCCCAAATAGGACGAAATGCGCTTTATCCTGGATTCCACTGCTAGCCACCATCCACCAATTGTATACGAATGATGATCTCCCCTGTGTCCAAACATACGCCACCGAACCTCGGAATTAATCACGCGATGATGACATCGGAAGCAAGCAATCCTGCGGAGACAGCGATGATTGAATACACAGAGCTGTCGCACATCCTCAGAGCTTGAAGAGAGCAAGACAGTGCACACCGAAGCATTGTATACCCGACCTTTGACAAGCGGGCTAACGTCACAACGGCGCTAGACGTTGTTCAAGTTAACATATGTCACCTTAGCTTTCATAATACAGTTGGAAATCTCATCTATCACACACAACTATCCAGATACACAAACTTATCAACAAGTGGTTCACCTGCAAGCAAGAATTAGTGTAGGTAAAGGCTCCTGTCAATCTTGTAACAGTAATTTGTACTAAGACGGCGTAAAGCACATATCATACTAACACATACTGTACTTAGTTAGATGAGCTCTGCTGAAAATAAGCCGAATGGCCATCCACTGTTCGTTCAGACAATACACTAATCCTTTTAAAATCTCATTCACAATCGATAAAGAAGTTGAAGTCAGTCACATAGGAAAAGGATTAAATAAATAGTCAGAGAAACAATCGACAATAATTATGCAGCTAGTCAAGATAAGGATAAGAAAACCTCGTGAAAACAAAAAACAAACAATCAATCACAGTTCAAAGGTCATCAGTATAGAGAGACAGTTAAATCATTCATTGAGAAGTAAAAGAAAAGCATTCCAATTTGGAAAAAAGAAAAAACAACAGGTTGAGCGAAGAAATATGCATTCCTTTTGAATGCAACCGCTTCCACATGATCGACTGGATGGCTGGTTCTACCCTAATATATATAGTCGTTTTTTACATCAAAATCCTTTTACCAATCAAGTGGTTATTTTAGTTAATCAGTTTTAGGTATAAGCGGAGATGAAATAAAGAGGTTAAAGGTCATCAAAACAAATAACTAATAGATCTTGATCTTAGATGGTTGGAGACAATCGGCTATAGGAAGCCTTGGACCTACGTTTCGTGCTAGTTGTCACTCACCAGTCAGCAAGACGTGTCTGCAACCTTGAAGGAACTCATGTCCCTTCTAAGAATCGAACCCGCGTCACCCAGTGTGGTCTGCAGTCAGAGACCTTACCACTGAGCTATTCGGGCTCGCGATTGACCTCCTGTAGGACTGTATTGGGTATTTTGATTGGACACTAGTAACTTGATCATAATTTGCATTGAATTAAGCTATGAAACTGTAGTTCAAGTGGAGACAGTGAAGGCTTCGCAGCAGCCATGTATACCATTCAGGTCAAGGTACAAAACCACAGGAATACAATACACCCGTGCGATCTCAAGTATTTTAAAACGCCAAACTTAGTGAATATCTTGGATTTTGAATAAAGCAAGAACAACAACAGTGATGGTTTGTGGAAAATAAGAAGATGGTACCATCCTTGTGTTTATTTCGTTGGCTTCTCATCACCTCAGCTGCTTACAGCTTACAGCCTAAATAAATTATGAGGTAGATTTATGTACAGAAAGGTCTTAACATACTTGCAAATTTTGTTTTCATGATGTCAGTTGACAGAAGGTTCCACAATTACTGAACAGCGCTCAGAAAATTGGGCTTTTATAAATTTTTACACAAGCAGTTCAAGTTTAAACAAAATAAATGTATGCATGCATAGAATGGTAAAGGAGTTACGTAATAAAGACGAGAGATGCGTAAGATGCAGAGTGACTAATAAGTTAGGTAAACAATGTATACTGAGTTCAACTCAAATCATAGAAACAAAAGACAAGCAGAATTAAAGATTATAAAAGGGGGGTGAGGTTAAAGACGAAGATTACGTAATCAGATGAGAGAATAAAGACATCCAGTTTCCAGGGCAAGGAAAGACTAATAACTGCTTCTTTGTGAACACATAAATCTGGTTTCAAGCGTTTGATAGAAATTGCTTCGGAAAACTTAAGGAGAATGGAAGTCCTTTGTCTATTGATAATTTTGAAGGATTTCTCGATTTCCACTTCATGATTCGTGTCGAGGAGATGTCTTGTAATAGCGCCACTATAAGAGTTTGTTCCCTTGAAAACTAGGCTTTTCGGTACATGTTCAGAAAATCGGAGATGTGCTCTTCTTTCTGTTCTCCCAATGTAACTGCTCCTGCAGATACACGTAAATTTGTATACACAGTTGGAGCACACTGTTACCTAATTCATTAGTTAGTCATCATCTAACGCATATCTTGTCTTTATCAAGTAACTCCTTTACCATTCTATGCATGCATACATTTATTTTGTTTAAACTTGAACTGCCTGCGTAAAAACTATATAAGTGTAATTTTCTGAACACTGTTCACTAATTGTGGAAGCTTCTGTCAACTGACATCATGAAAGCAAAATCTGCAAGTATGTTAAAACTTTTCTGTACATAAATCTACCTCATAATTTATTTAGGCTGTAAGCTGTAAGCAGATGAGGTGATGAGAAGCCAACGAAATAAACAAAGTATGGCACCATATTATTCTGAACAAACCACGGTTGCTCTCGTTTTATTCAAATTCATCAAGGGGAATAAATGCATGAAGATATCTTCGATATTTGAAAGTATCACACACCTAGTGAATAAAATAGTAACCAAATGACATTTTATAGTTACAACACAGAACTCAGTTGCCTAGACCAGATTTCTCATGTAGCAGATTACAAAAATGATCTATGGAAAAAACAAGTATTGCATGAAATCTGATGCGATACAACACAGTTGCTCAGGGCTGAAATAGATGGAACAGGGTTATACGAGCACGTTTTATTTCGTCGTGGATTCTCTTTCTCTCTCTTTAACTGCATCATACATCCTAAACAATATCAATTATATGTTACAAAATGGTGTCTCAACATACCATCTTTCTACAATGACTTCATGTGTTATTGATAGAAAGTATTATTATTATTTCCTTTAATTCCTAGAGGAACATAGGGCTTCAGCCACCCACGTCTCCATTGCGTTCGGTTCCCTGCTACATGTTTTCACCTGGCTCCAAGTCTGCCCACATGTTTTCATCTCCTCTTCACATGACCTCCTCTAAGTCACCCTCACACTGACGACCAACTCGCCGCTTCCCTTTCGGGTTCCACTCGAGCAATGGCTTGTCTAGTGATGTCACTTGATGATGGTTTGTTTCCTCATAGTATGGCCAATCCACCTATCTCCATTACTTCCTGCTTATTTGTTGCACAGTCGGTTCTTGCTGTGTTGGTTCGTTCATTGCTAGAGATTCCTCACTGTTGCTGATCTTTTCTGGCCATCTGATCTTGAATAGTATTCAGCGAAGACAGCTGTTAATAAAGGTCTGTAGTTTGTTTGAGATGCTATTTATGACGCGCCCCGTCTCTGATCCATATGGTAAGTAGCACTGACTGACTTCACATTGGAGTTGAAAAACTGGATCTCATTTTCATTCTGAGCGCTGTTGACCTCTACACAGACTTGAGAGTAATGAAAGCTTGTCTTGCTTTCCCGATCCTCGCTGCTTTGATATCCTTGTCAGTTCCGTCCGCCTATAGTTGAAACGATGCTTCCTGGGTAGGCAGGTAAAGGAGGTTGTTTCTTTCACTTTCATCCCATTCATACTGGCTGATTGTTGTTTGTTGTTATTGTTCCTGTTGATGGTGTTGGCCAGGAATCTTCATCACCTACCTCTGTTTTCTCTATGTTCACCTGAAGTCCTACCGTTGATGCTTCTTCTTCTGTCGCCAACTTGTTGCTTTTCACTTGCAAGCATGAGTAACATAATTTCAAAGATGACGTAAGTAGGTAGACAATTATTTAGTGTTAAAATAGTTATTATGTATATAGTAATTAGACAAGCAAGTGAGGTAGAGTTCAGATTTCGCTTAGAAACAAGGATGAACTAGAGACAAATTACAAAAGATATAATAACAGAGTGAATTTATACATATTTTATGGTGGAGAGTTCAGGAGGGTATTGGTGGGGTGAATAGTGAAGTAAAAATTATAAAAATAGATAAAATAATTAGTTAATTTAGTAATATTTCGAAACTTAGTAGTAGTGAGTTCAACTCAGTCACAAAGTGAAAGTCAAAATCAAGATTAAGTGGAATGTTGTGGTATGCAAGCAAACAAAAGAATTATGGTCACCAGGATGGTGAGAGATTAGTCACACCATATTTCTGTATATATATATATATATATAAGTTGGGTCGAAGTATTTTTGTGGTAGCAATGGCTTCTATGGGCCAAAGCAACTATGATTCTCTTTGTATATACTGATTATTTCGAAAGCCTGACTAATTTCCAATATATGTCCCTTGTCGGTTAATTAGGTGTCTGGAAATAATGCTCCGGAACACTTTGCTGTCTTTCATAGGGGGAGACTTTTAGGGAGATGCTCGGAGAATCTAGTAGAGGCTCCTCTCCTGTCAGTTCTTCTTATATACTTGCTACTGCTAGTGCAGGTGAATTGGTAAATGCAGTTGCAGTTGACATGCAAAGCAGGATACTTATCTATATTTGAATGATTTAACGAACATACTGTGTTGTAGAGTGGGATGAATCTGGCGACGGGAAATATTCTTTTTAAAATACACCTTTAATTCTGTTTTCCGTTCTTATGGATACTTCATCACCTTTGTATTCTGGACAGATAAAAACTAGTTTCTTTTCAACCATTTCAGATTATAGTCTAGGTGGTTTTTCCTTCTCATATTTTGATATGAACTTCCATTTTCGACAAAAATCTTTTCGATGACTACCAGGTTCCTCTTTAATCTTATCTACTGAAAACACAACGCCCTAGCTCTGATGAGCAGCGTTTTTTTGTCAGGCTCTGTTTGTAATCGATCCGGCAAGTTTCTTTCCTGTAGATAGATTTTTTCAAGTGTACCATCATTTCTTCTTCGTATGTTGAGATCTAAGAAGTGCAACTGATTGTCACATTCATGATCTATTGTACATACTATGGTGTGAGGGTGATCCGTATTGAGATTTTTGAACAGAACAAAGTGGATGCGTGATCCATATTATTGCAAACCCCGAAACGTGTCATCATCATACCTGAAGTAATAGGTGGTTGTTCTCCCTATTTCCGGCTTTATTCGTGTTTCCATTTTGGGTAAACTTTGTTTTGATTAACTCTCACAGTGTTATACTGTAA